>JARQOC010000002.1:11830496-11835496 GCA_033576535.1 Allobates femoralis
GGGCCTCCTCCAAGAAACTAAGTTCCAAGCCTGACTAGGTCTGAAACTTTCATATTTTATCCCTTTTATTTTTTCATAACTGTTGATTCATACATGTAATTTGTCTCTTATATAATATTCTGTAAATCTTTGTAACCATTGCCCTATTTCGGAGTAAACTATTTTAATTTACTAGTTCCGATCTTTTTGTCCTATGAACGATTCCTCACGTCCTCCCTGCTCGTTTTTTACGCTATCGCACAGGTGACCGATCCACCTGAAGAAGGTCGGTGGTGGCAGCATACTTCTGTATTTATGTGATATTGTGGGCGTGAGGGTGACTGGATCGAGGTATATATACGTTCCTGGCAGGAACTGGTGGTATATATACATCCTGTCACATCACGTGCCGCAATAGACAACATAAATTAGGGCAGCTGGGCACCTTTCTTATCCTCTGGCAGTACCGGATTTGGCCAGAAGGCTAAGGGGGCGCCAGAGAGCTGCAGGTCCTGACTAAGCTAATCGTGACAATTGGTGGCAGAGCGGTGGGATCATAGGACATTAGTGATCTGGTTTGAGCAATCATTCCTCTCACTAAAAAACTTGCACAGTTCTTACAGGAACTCTGCACAAAAGTTTTGAAGATCGAACTCAGTGGTTATTAGATCTGAGACAATACTGTGTGTGTAGCAGTTACCCCCCCCCCCTCTTTGTTTTCTCTACCCTATCTTTTGATTTGGAATCATGGCCACAGCAGTGAAAAGCTGGTATAAAGACTATAACAAGGAGGCTCTCGCCTGCCTGTGCAAATACAGGAATATAGACCCCTCCAACAGAACCAAGAAGCAGATGGAGCAGATGCTGTTGCAATTGGATGTGGAGGAAGCCCGTCACCAGAGCCCAGTGAATGGAGAGGCCAGCCAAAGCCTTGTCAGTGCTGATGTACAGCGTCCGGCTGCAGAGGTCAGTCAGAGCATGGACGGTGTGGCTGCTGAGGCCGAACCTGTGGATGTAAGCCAAGTCCTACAAGGTGTTCCTACAGGGGTCCCACCTGTAGACGCACGCTGCGTCCGTGACCAGGTCAGCATGGACCCCTATCTGCAACTGGCCTTACAGCAATATCCCGCTGAGGATTCCCAAGGACGCCTGCAGCTCATTCAGCAATACCGAGAGGCTGCAGAGCGACGGGCTGAGGCCCAAGCTCAGAGAGAGCACGACCTGCGGGTGGCCCAGCTGGAAAGGCAGTCATCTACCCCATTGAACTCTGAATCGACCAGTTCAACCACCTTCAAGCCGAATCCAAAGCATTTCCCTGTGCTGGAGGACAACGGTGATCTGGACATTTTTCTGAGGGGTTTTGAGAAGGCGTGCTTACAGTACCAGCTGCCGAAGGTCCAGTATGCCCCGTTCCTCATTGCAGCATTGAGACAAAGCTATGGCGGCATTTGTGGCTCTTCCCCGAGATCTAGATGGGAACTATGAGGCCATTAAGGAGGCTCTAATCCAGAGGTTCCAGCTGACTCCTGAGGTGTACCGTAGAAAGTTCCGGAACCTCCAGCGTGGACCACACGACAGCTACAGTGATGTGGTCCACGGGCTCAGAACCAACTTTGAGCAGTGGATTCAAGGACTGAAAGTGACCACCTTTGAGCAGATAAAGGATCTGATGGTGAAAGACCAGTTCCTGCATCTTTGCCCCACGGAGGTGCGACAGTTCGTGATGGATCGGGAGCCACCAGATGCGAACAAAGCAGCGCAGATCGCAGACACCTACGAGGCCAACCGGAGACCAGAGGGACGAAGGCCGACCATCACCAACGGGAAAGGGGGTAAGCCGATGACCACCATCCCTGCCCCTGCCAGCCGACCTTCTGGAGGTCCTGTCCCCGCTGCCAGCACGTGGCTGACGGCTGATGCACGTAAGTGCTTTACCTGTGGACAACCGGGACATGTGAGTGCCACGTGTCCGGAGAGGCAGAAGAGGAGCCTCGCATCGGAGGCCCCAGGGCCTAGTGCTGCAATTTATTTGGTGGGTGGTACGGGTGGGAGTTCCAGGGAGAACTTGCAGTCGGTCACGGTGGGTAACACCATCACTGTGGGGCTCAGGGACTCTGGAGCAGAACGAACTCTCATCCGCCCCGAATACGTGTATCCCCATGAACTTATCCCTGGAAAGACACTGACTGTCACCGGTATCGGGGGTGAGCGACGATATTTGCCCATGGCCCGAGTTTATCTGGACTGGGGTGTGGGGAGAGGGTGGAGGGAGGTTGGGGTAACCAAGAATCTCCCCGCCAATGTGCTATTGGGAATAGATTTGGGGCGGTTGGTGGCCCATTATGTTCCTGATAACCCCACCAGGTCTGACATATCGGGAATTGTCAATGTTGATAATGGGAAAGGTAATGATCATGTGAAGAATGTGAAGGGTAATGTCAATGTTGATGATGTGCCAAGAAATGTCAATGTTGATGGTGGGCCAAGAAATGTCAATGTTGAAAATGGGAATGGTAATAATGTTGGTGATGATGTTGATGATTATGTTCCTGAAGAACAGGGAAATGTCAATGTGTTGCCTGTGAATAAAGTAAAACATGGTGTTAGGGAACTCAGTGATATCACACTGCAGGTTGCTATCACTGAAGATCCCAGAAAGGTAGCAGGAATCAGCCCTATGGGAGATGGAGGCAGGCATGGCAACCACAAGAGTGATGGTTGTGTGCCACCTGCCAAGGTCACGACGGACTGTGACATGGCGGGTGCTAGCTGCTCCATGACAAGTGCTGATCCGGAGGCCTCACAGCGTGATGGACCTCGTGGTGGAGGAGAACTCAGTCATGTCACGCCACGAGCTGGCATCGCCGAGGGTTTCCTCCACGGTGCAACATCGGTTGCTAAGGTAGATGGTGGCAGGCATGAGGACCCTGGGGAACATGGCCTCATGCAGCGTGCCAGTGTCACGATGGACTGTGACACGGACGTGGGTAGCTGCCCCATGGTAAGTGCTGGTCCTGAGGCATCACATCGTGATGGGCCTCAGGGTGGAGGAGGACTTAGCCATGCCACGCCACGAGCTGGCATCGCTGAGGGTCCCCTCCAGGTAGTAGACCTCGTTGCTAAGGGAGACGGAGGCAGGCATGGTAACCCCAAGAGCAGTGGTTACAGGCCACCTGCCAGTGTTACAACAGACTGTGACATGGCGGGGGCGAGCTGCTCCATCCTTAGCCGGGATCCCGAGGGATCACCAGAAGAGGGAAATGTGCTTTCACCAACTGGGCACGAGGATGGGAACACAGAGCCCATAATCTGTCCGGCTGGTGGGAAAGCTGGGTTCACTACCTGCCAGGGTGATGGAGGAGCAGCCTCCATGTCCTGTCAGAGTAGAGGAAGACCACCCTCCACAGTCGGCCTAGACGATGGGGAAATCGGGCCCATGGTTTATCCGACTGATGGGAAGACGGGTCTGCCTGCCGTTCAGGACCATGGGAAAGCGGTACCCCTGGCTTGTCCGGATGGGAGACTGGTACGCTTGGTCTGCCAGGAAGATGGAAGAGCAAACCCCCTCTCCTGTCAGAAAGGTGTAATGGCAGTCCCAACAGCCTGTCAAGTTAAGGGACAGTCACAGTCCACAGCTTGTCAGGGTGATGGGAAAGCTGGGTGGCTGGACAGCCAGGTCAATGAGAGAGTGGCGTTATTTCCCGGGGAGATGACCTTCCGAGGTGCTCTCGCCCGCAGACTGAGTACTGGGAATGCAGAGACCGCACTGCATTCTGGGTCCTCAGCCTGTAGAGAAATAACCGGACCACCTGCCGACCCAGAACAGGTCCAAGATGGTTCCTGTGAGGTCGGGGCTTCCGCTCCCCTTCTGGCTACCTCTAGCCAGGGGATTCAGACTGTCCCACCAGCCAACGACAGTCCTGAGGTGCTGGAAGGCCCCGCAGAGACCTCGGTCTCTGAACCAGAACCGAAGAAGGTTCTATGGGATCCAGGTAGAAGGAAAGATCACCCATTGACGTATGGCAGACAGCTCAGAGATCTCTCTTCCATAGCGTCATCGAAAAGGGGGAGGTGTCATGAAAATGAATATTGCTCATGTTTTTTTTAAGGTATTGGAGAGTCAGTCCAGGCTAACCCCCTCATTCCCCCTCCCTTGTTGTTGGTTTCTGTGCAGTTTACATAGAAACAATTCCAGCATCCCCCCCAGCTTAAGCCATTTACGACGCCCCAATAAATAACTTTCAAGTGGGTAGAGCTGGACACCAGTTCCGACCAGTTTGTCCAGCTCTAAAGAAAATCTTTTGTCTAAATCCACCGTGTTTTCAATATTGAATTCAAGACGACCCGTTCATGCCACAAACACAGAATTCATATTTTCAGATTCGTCATCGTGTTTTGCATTCAATGATGTATTTTGTACAGTTGTACAACGTTCAGGAACCTGGGAAGGGATTGCTGGCATTCCAAATAAGACAATCAAGTCATATTTGGTATCAAACTTCTCAGAATAACCTGACCTGAAATATGAGTTATAAATCATAATTGTGAGACGGCCCCACCCACAGATATGGAAAATGGGGACTTATAAAACATTGTGAAAGAGGAGGGGCTAGTGGACAAGCCCACAGGGAGGTGGTCACTCCAAGCGGTGGGGGCCACACACTCCCCCCGGTTTAATAAAAGCAAAGAAGGGTTTTTGGGGCATTCTGCTCTCGAGGTCTGACAGTCAACACCAGCTAACTGTCGACAGAATCTACCCATCCAAGAGAAGGGCCTCCTCCAAGAAACTAAGTACCAAGCCTGACTAGGTCTGAAACTTTCATATTTTATCCCTTTTATTTTTTCATAACTGTTGATTCATACATGTAATTTGTCTCTTATATAATATTCTGTAAATCTTTGTAACCATTGCCCTATTTCGGAGTAAACTATTTTAATTTACTAGTTCCGATCTTTTTGTCCTATGAACGATTCCTCACGTCCTCCCTGCTCGTTTTTTACGCTATCGCACAGGTGACCGA
>JARQOC010000002.1:11841166-11916253 GCA_033576535.1 Allobates femoralis
GGGCAGCACGGTGGCTCAAGTGGTTAGCACTGTAGCCTTTGCAGCACTGGAGTCTTGAGGTCCTGGGTTCAATTCCCACACTAAGGATAACATCTGCAAGGAGTTTGTATGTTCTCCTTGTGTTTGCGTGGGTTTCCTCCGGGCACTCCGGTTTCCTCCCACATTGTAAAGACATACTGATAGGATGTTTAGATTGTGAGCTCCAAGAGAGACAGCATTACTCATGTATGTAAAGTGCTATGGAATTAATAGCGCTATATAAATAAATAAATCTACTATATAATTGTCTAAGACATTTTCGTGTCGGACTAAAAACGTGCCGTGGATATGTCACACTGTGACGTCACCACGGCCAATGCGAGGCATCAGCTGCGCGAGTCGCTAGCTTTAGTGCGAGCAATGGCCGCGAAGCGGCCATTGCGAGTCGCTGGCTGAAAATAGAACCAGAGGCTCGGCCACAAAAGCTAGCGATTTCCCGCTCAGGTAGCGAGTCGCTAGCCTCAGCGGGAAATCGCTAGCTTTGTGGCCGAGCCTCTGGTTCTATTTTCGGCCAGCGACTCGCAATGCCCGCTTCCATAAGGATTACCGCAACCGCGCCGCATTGCGACTCGCTGGCTCAGTGCGAGCACTTGCGGCGCGGTTGCGGTAATCCCATAAGGATTACCGCAACCGCGCCGCAAGTGCAAGTTGCGGCGCGGTTGCGGTAATCCCCATAGAAAGTATAGGGGGACTTGCGGCAGGTGCGGCAGGTGCGGCAAGTGCGGTTTTGCCGCACCTGCCGCAAGTCCCCCTATACTTTGTATGGGGATTACCGCAACCGCGCCGCAGATGCGGTTTTTTAATAAAATAAAATAATTTTAATAAAAATAAATACACTGAAAATAACAAATAATAAATAAATTTAATAATAAAAAAAATAGTAAAAAAAAAAAATATAAATAATAAAATAAAAAATAATTATAACAAAAAAAAAAAAAAATTTAATATATTTTATTGGACCCCCACCCCAAAAGTATTGGACCCCCCCCCAAAAGTATTGGACCCCAAAAAAAAGTATTGGACCCCCCAAAAAAAGTATTGGGCCCCCCAAAAAAAGTATTGGACCCCCCAAAAGTATTGGACCCCCCAAAAAAAGTATTGGACCCCCCAAAAAAAGTATTGGACCCCCCAAAAAAAGTATTGGACCCCCCCCCAAAAGTATTGGACCCCCCCAAAAGTATTGGACCCCCCAAAAAAAGTATTGGACCCCCCCCAAAAAGTATTGGACCCCCCCAAAAGTATTGGACCCCCCAAAAAAAGTATTGGACCCCCCCCCAAAAGTATTGGACCCCCCCCCAAAAGTATTGGACCCCCCCCCAAAAGTATTGGACACCCCCAAAAAAAGTATTGGACCCCCCCAAAAAAAGTATTGGACCCCCCCCAAAAGTATTGGACCCCCCCCAAAAGTATTGGACCCCCCAAAAAAAGTATTGGACCCCCCAAAAAAAGTATTGGACCCCCCAAAAAAAGTATTGGGCCCCCCAAAAAAAGTATTGGACCCCCCCCAAAAGTATTGGACCCCTCAAAAAAAGTATTGGACCCCCGAAAAAAGGTATTGGACCCCCACCCAAAAGTATTGGACCCCCCAAAAAAAGTATTGGACCCCCCCAAAAAAAGTATTGGACCCCCCCCAAAAGTATTGGACCCCCCAAAAAAAGTATTGGACCCCCCCCAAAAGTATTGGACCCCCCCAAAAGTATTGGACCCCCCCCAAAAGTATTGGACCCCCCAAAAAAAGTATTGGACCCCCCCCAAAAAGTATTGGACCCCCTAAAAAAAAGTATTGGACCCCCCCCCAAAAGTATTGGACCCCCCCCCCCAAAAGTATTGGACCCCCCCCCAAAAGTATTGGACCCCCCCCCAAAAGTATTGGACCCCCCAAAAAAAGTATTGGACCCCCCAAAAAAAGTATTGGACCCCCCAAAAAAAGTATTGGACCCCCCAAAAAAAGTATTGGACCCCCCAAAAAAAGTATTGGACCCCCCCAAAAGTATTGGACCCCCAAAAAAAAGTATTGGACCCCCAAAAAAAAGTATTGGACCCCCAAAAAAAGTATTGGACCCGCCACCAAAAGTATTGGACCCCCCCCAAAAGTATTGCACCCCCCCAAAAATTATTCACACCCCCCCAAAAACTATTCACACCCCCCCGAAAAGTCCTCACACCAGCTATAACTACTATAATCAAATTAATGCACGTTCTAGAATCCCGATGCATTTGCATCGGGCTCACAGCTAGTATTATTATATCTATCTATCTATCAAAATAATAGCAGCACACTGGTTAAGCCAATACATGCAATGAGGTTTGTAGATGTTACCAGATGTTTTTTGAGAAAAAATAAAAACTATAAAGGTTTTTCAAAAAACTCAGATACATTTTTATTTGTTCTTTTATGGTTCTTAGCGCATGCATTGGCCAATATATTCCAGCCCTTCAACCACTTCTCGGTGACCATAATTGTGAAGGGTCCCTGTCTACACTAAAAACCTCTCTTGTACCCTAGGGGTCTCTGTTATAATGGGCAGTAGCAGGAGACATCTTCAGATGTACCCTATGGTAGGGAGGCAGGAGGGCAAGTCCAGTATCTATCTACTGTATATACTCGCGTATAAGCAGAGTTTTTCAGCCCAAAAATTGGGCTGAAAAGTCCCCCTCGGCTTATACGCGAGTCATAAGGCCGCCCCCCCCATCGGTATACAGGGCCCCCCTTGCTGCCGCACACCTGTAAAGTAATACATCATTATACTTATCCCTGTCGCTGTCGTCGCCGCCATCGCGCTCCTCCGGGTCTTCATGCTTCTTCCTGCTTCCTCCCCTGGCGGGTGCAGGCAATGACGTCATTGTCTGTGCGCCAGAGGAGGAAGCAGGAAGAAGCATGAAGACCTGGAGGAGCGCTGTGGTGGCGGCGACGACAGCGACAGGGATAAGTATAATGATGTATTACTTTACAGGTTTGCGGCAGCAAGGGGGGGGCCCTGTATACCGATGGGGGGGCCTGTATATACCACTGGGGCTGCTGCTGTATATACCACTGGGGCTGCTGTTGTATATACCACTGGGGTTGCTGCTGTATATACCACTGGGGCTGCTGCTGTATATACCACTGGGGCTGCTGCTGTATATACCACTGGGGAGGCTGCTGTAACACTGCTGGGGCCTGTATATACCACTGGGGAGGCTGCTGTATACCACACTGCTGGGGGCTCTATACCTATGCTGGGGTCCACCCTCGGCTTATACACGAGTCAATAGGTTTTCCCAGGTTTTGGGGGCAAAAGTAGGGGGGTTGGCTTATACACAGGTCGGCTTATACACAAGTATATACGGTATCTATCTATCTATCTAATCCATCCATCCATCTATCTAATCCATCCATCTATCCATCTATCTAATCCATCCATCTATCCATCTATCTAATCCATCCATCTATCCATCTAATCCATCCATCTATCTATTTAATCCATCCATCTATCTATCTAATCCATCCATCTATCTATCTAATCCATCTATCTAATCCATCCATCCATCTATCTAATCCATCCATCCATCTATCTAATCTATCCATCCATCTATCTAATCCATCCATCCATCTATCTAATCTATCCATCCGAAAAAATGCTGCAGCACTCCGTCATTAGATGTATCTTATGCCTTTATTATGGCCACAGGTACCAAAGGGCACTATTTAGCCTGTGGCCGTAATAAAGGCATAAGATACATCTAATGACGGAGTGCTGCAGCATTTTTTCAAGTATTTACAAGTGCTGCGAAGACAGCTGAGCTGATTTGCACCCACTGGGCAGTGCTGCTCTATTTGTTTCTACATTTCTATCTATCTATCTATCTATCTGTGGCGCCCCACCATGTAGATGCCACAAAAGGGGTACTGCAAAAGCGGTGTAGTTACCCCACTGCAAGTAGACTTATGGACGGTAGGAGGAACCCTATACCCACACCCCACACTAGTCACACAGTGGGAGAGACCCCGGGAGGGTATATAGTAGCCCCAGGGGAAGAAAGGAGGGTCTTTGGCCGGTCTGTCTTTGACCGTCGTTCTCGGCCTCCAAGGGTTGGAATGTTAGAGAAGTCCAGGATGGGAGCCTGAGGCACGAAGGAAAAAGGAAACTGAAGGGTAGATCCCAGACACAGGAAAGAAAGGAGAAAGAAGCTCGGGCGGGAGTTCACTCAAATTAAGAAACTGGGTACCGGAGCGCGCACCTGTGGCAACCTTTAAGGACCGCAGAAAATACGTTGAACCGGGGGTATCTCCAGATACGGCCCTGACTCCTAAAGCAACCATTAGAGGGGACCAGACCCGCTGGCTAACTGCTGTGCAAAGAGTCGCAGTGTCAAAAGGGCCACGGTGATCAAAAGAAGGTTTTCCCTACGGGATCAAAGGAAAGAGAAAGACAGCAGGAGATCAGATCCACTACACGAGGTCAGATTTCACAAGCCACTGGGAGGCAAGGAAACAAAAAGGAACAAGGAAGGCACACAGTGAGGGATCCATCTAGCAACCATAGAACCTACTTGCAGCCACCCGTAGCCATTTGTCTGCTAACATCATAATGCACTGTGAACTGTAATGACTGCTGAGTTCCAGTAAAGTACCCAGTGAAGTGACTTCTCGACTCTGCTGCATCTTTTCTTGCACAAATTGATTCCTTTCACAGAATCGCTGCTCCAGCGGTCCAGTCCTGCCTGCGGAGGACTACACGATCATTGCCGTAATACCATCGACCACCGGAGGACTGTAGCGGCGCTGGAGAGCATCACCAGGTACTGCAGGTGGCATCACAAACTTATTTGATTTATTTTTCCCCCCTTATTCATTGACCACCAGGGCCGCAGTCTCGGGCAGCCACCCGTGACCTCCCAGACTGAGCCTGAGATCTGAGTACCCGGCCCTGGATGCATCAAATCATCTATCTATCTTCCATCTATCTATCTTCCTATCTATCTAATCTATTTTATCTAATCCATCTATCCATCTTCCTCTCTATCTAATCCATCTCTCTAATCCATCTATCTAATCCAAAAAATTGAGATCCTGACCTCAAATCTTTCGTCATCGTCTAATTACGTTCTGTGAACAAGCAACATGGTTCAGTGTGACCTTATTGAACGATGTCATTCATAATTCTCCTATTCTGCCGCTATTTAAGATCGTTCAAACATTCTTCTCCGCATCACTGGCGCGTTGCCAAATGCAAGATCGTTAACGATATCCTTGCGTGTGACAACGTACCAACGATGTCGGAAGGATCGCAGTCACGTGACTATAGGGAATATATCGATCACCTATATCCTTGCGTATGAAGTGGCCTTCATCTTATCTATCCTATATTATTTCTTATCTATCCATCCTTTCTTATCTAGCTTACTATCTATCCATCCTTCTATTATCCTATTGATATCATCCTATCTTATCTAGCTTACTATCTATCTATCCATCCTATCGTATCTTATCTATCCTATCATCTATTCATCATCTATCTACCTAATTTATCCTATATATCCTATCTTATCTATCCTATCTTATCTATCCCATCTATCTTCCTATCTATCTTATCTACCTATCTATCTATCTTATCTTCTATATCTATCTAATCTATCCATTTTATCTTATCTATCCATCTTATCTTATCTATCTAAAGGCCACTTCACACGCAATTATATAGGTGAACATTATCGTTCCCTATTTCACGTGACTGCGATCGTTTTGACATCGTTAGTACATTGTCACACACAAGGATATCGTTAACGATCTGACATTTGGCAACGCTCCAGCTACTTGGAGAAGAACGAGTGAATGATGTTACAAAGCGGCAGGAACAGGAGAAATATGAACGACATCGCTCAATAAGGGTCACACTGAACGATGTTGCTTGTTCACAGAACGTTAATTGGACGATGAACGATAGATTTGAGGTCCGGATCTCACATTTTTGCTGACGATCCAATAATTTATTGTTCCAACATTGTTCGTTTACACGCAACGACGCACTAACGATATCGTTTGAACGATTACAAATCCGTGACGTTTCAACGATATCGTAAACTGGATCCTAGCGTGTGATGGTACCTTTATCTTATTTATCTTATCTATCCTATCTTATCTTATCTTATCTACTAATCCATCTATCAATCTAAATTAAGAAAAATAGGCATCACTCCAAATTACGGTAAATGTGAAAAAAGTGGATACTTACTGATCCTCGGGTGGCGACGTTTCAACGGTGACCAATCTTTATCAAGCCAAAGATGATAAGGATTGATAAAGACGGATCACCGTCAAAACGTCGCCACCCGAGGATCAGTAAAGTATCCACTTTTTTCACATTTAATTTGGAGTGATGCCTATTTTTCTTGATTTATGATTTCGATTGTTTGGACACTGCTGAATAGGTTTTGCACCAACTGTATAATTTTGGTAGTGATTCCCAATTTTTTTTAAAAAACATTTTTGCATTTTTTTTTTACATTTTTTTCACATTTTTTATACGTTTTTTTAATTTTTTTTTACATTTTTTAAAAAAAGGTTTACATTTTTTTTTTTTTTTTTTTTTTTTACATTTTTTTATTTATCTATCTTATCTATCTATCTTATCTATCTTATTTATCTTAACTATCTTATTCTATCTATCTACTAGAAAAAAAACTAGAAAACAATTCTCTGCAGCACTCAGCTACTACCAATGATGCACACATGCTAACAAGCTATATATATAATGAGGAAAAAATTTAAAAACGTACGTTTTTTTAAAAAAACTCAAATTATTATTTTTTTATTTTTTTGGGGTTCTTAGTACATACATTGGCCAATGTCTGTTTGCTCATCAGCCGCGACAAGGTGACTCCATGCCTGATGAGTCCTAACATTGACATCCCTGTCCTCTTTTTCCTCCCTGTCCCACTCTCAAGTGGGTAGACACTTTATGATTTCAATTGCTTGGACACTGCTGAATAGGTTTTGCACCAACTGTATAATTTTGGTAGTGATTTCCAATTTTTTTAAAAAACATTTTTGCTTTTTTTTTTTTTTTTTTAATTTTAATTAAAAAAAAAAATTTTCTTTTTACATTTTTTTTATTTTTTTATTTATCTATCTTATCTGTCTATCTTATCTTATATATCTATCTTAACTATCTTATCTTATCCAATCCCCTTATCCCATCTTATCCCATCTTATCCTATCCCCTTATCCCATCTTATCCTATCTTATCCTATCGCCTTATCCTACCGTATCTTATCCTATCCCCTTATCCTATGTTATCCTATCCCCTTATCCTTTCTATCCTATCCTATCTAGCCTATGTATCCTATCCTATGAGGTACTGTATCACCAGCATTCTAGTCTCTACATAGGCAGGCGCTCCGGTGTGTTCTAGCGCCGTCTTGGTTGATCAGTTCCGGCGAAAGATGGAACCTATGAGAAGAAAATATAATGTAAGTGATTGGACTCCAGATTACATGACACTACTATACAGTCACTGTGGCCGGTCAGCCAAGGAATATTCTCCATACAGAGGTGCTGGATTATTGTCAGCCATCATACAGGTGACAACGCCAGCACTGACAGCTAACATCTGCCCCCCATGACTCTTCTCACTGACCGACATCACACAACATGGATGACATTCTCACACTTACCTCCTTTCTTTTTGCCTTGTTTTTTCTTCTTTTCCTTTTGTTCTTTGCCCACTTCAGATGTCTTTGTATTTTCTGATGTTGAGTCTTTTCTCAGCCAGCGGAAGATGAAACCTATAAGAAGTAAATATAATGTAAGTGATGGGCCTATATAACAATAATAATAATAATAATAATAATAACATTTCTTCACTAAAATAGCATTATTAATTCTATAGAATATTATGTACATTTGCATCACTGTCCCCATTAGGGCTCACAATCTACACCTCCTATCAGTATGTCTTTGGAGTGTGGGAGGAAACCGGAGTGCCCGGAGGAAACCCACACAAACACGGGGACAACATACAATCTCCTGCAGATGTTGTCCTTGGTGGGATTTGAACCCAGGACCCCAGCGCTGCAGTGCTAACCACTGAGCCAATCCATATTACACCATACATATTACATAATACTACTGTACAGTCATTGTAGCCGTTTAGCTAGGGAATCTTCTCCATACAGAGGTGCTGGATTATTGTCCCCCATCATACAGGTAACAATCCCAGCACTGCCCCACATCAATTCTTCTCACTGACCGACATCACACAACATGGAGGAGATTCTCACACTTACCTCCTTTCTTTTTGTCTTGTTTTTTCTTCTTTTCTTTTTGTTCTTTGCCCACTTCAGATGTCTTTGTATTTTCTGATGTTGAGTCTTTTCTCAGCCAGCGGAAGATGAAACCTATAAGAAGTAAATATAATGTAAGTGATGGGCCTACATAACAATAATAATAATAATAATAATAATAATATTTATTCACTAAAATAGCATTATTAATTCTATAGAATATTATGTACATTTGCATCACTGTCCCCATTAGGGCTCACAATCTATACCTCCTATCAGTATGTCTTTGGAGTGTGGGAGGAAACCGGAGTGCCCGAAGGAAACCCACACAAACACGGGGACAACATACAATCTCCTGCAGATGTTGTCCTTGGTGGGATTTGAACCCAGGACCCCAGCACTGCAGTGCTAACCACTGAGCTAATCCATATTACACCATACATATTACATAATACTACTGTACAGTCATTGTAGCCGTTTAGCTGGGGAATCTTCTCCATACAGAGGTGCTGGATTATTGTCCCCCATCATACAGGTGACAATCCCAGCACTGCCCCACATCAATTCTTCTCACTGACCGACATCACACAACATGGAGGAAATTCTCACACTTACTTTCTCTCTTTTTGCCTTTTTTATCATTTTCTGGCTCATGTTCTTTGCCCATTCCAGATGTTCCTTGTTCTTCTGTCTCGGATTTTTGGTCTTTACTCAGATTTATTGCAATTTTTTCTCCCCCTATTTCTGAGGTTTTTGGTCTGAATGCTTGTGAACTGTCTGGTGGGGACGTCTTCTATGCTGGTGTCGGTGGCAGAGACCTAAATATGGACAAAAGCAAGATATAATATACCTTTTCTTTTGAATTTATTTATGAAATACAGAGAAAACAATTAATAAACCATAAAACAAGACAAATCATGGACTTTGTTAGGGGACAGTGCATTTTATTTATGACAAATAGAATTGTTTTGCCCAACAATAGTTCCTTTCTAGTATTCATTCTTTATTGAATATCTCCAGTATGAATAAGTAATAAAGGCCAAAACTCAGCAATTTTATAGAATAATGAGAATCCAAGACTCTACCACTCATTGCTCACAGGAACTCCCCGGCTTCAAGGAGCGGTGTTAGGCAACACCTTCAGACATAGATACCGTATATACTCGCGTATAAGCCGAGTTTTTCAGCCCAAAAATTGGGCTGAAAAGTACCCCCCTCGGCTTATACGCGAGTCACTGCTGTATACCGATGTATACATCGGTACATACCGATGTATACATCGGTATACAGCAGCCCCCGCATCCCCAGTAATGCAGGGCCCCCCCAGCGTCTCTCCGGTCACCTGTAAAGGAAACTATACTTATCACAGTGCCGCTGTCCGCGCCCGCTGTCCGCGCCCGCTCGCAGCTGCCGACCGCGATCCTCCATCTTGCGTCTTCCTGTTTCCTGTGCTCGTCGCAGGGAATGACGTCATTGCCGGCGACTAGCACAGAAACAGGAAGAAGACGCAAGATGGAGGATCGCGGTCGGCAGCTGCGAGCAGGCGCGGACAGCGGGCGCGGACAGCGGCACTGTGATAAGTATAGTTTCCTTTACAGGTGACCGGAGAGACGCTGGGGGGGCCCTGCATTACTGGGGCTGCCTGTATACTACCGGTGGGGCTGCTATATACCTCTGGGGCCCTGTATACTACCGCTGGGGCTGCTATATACCTCTGGGGCCTTGTATACTACCGCTGGGGCTGCTATATACCTTTGGGGCCCTGTATACTACCGCTGGGGCTGCTATATACCTCTGGGGCCCTGTATACTACCACTGGGGCTGTATATACTATCACTGGGGCTGTATATACCTCTGGGGCCCTGTATACTACCACTGGGGCTGTATAAACCACTGGGGCTGTATATACTACCACTGGGGCTGTATATACTACCACTGGGGCTGTATATACTACACTGGGCTGTATATACTACCACTGGGGCTGTATATACTACCACTGGGGCTGTATATACTACCACTGGGGCCCTGTATACTACCACTGGGGCTGTATATACTACCACTGGGGCTGTATATACCTCTGGGGCTGTATATACTGCTGGGGCCCTGTATACTACCACTGGGGCTGTATATACTACCACTGGGGCTGTATATACCTCTGGGCCCTGTATACTACCACTGGGGCTGTATATACCTCTGGGGCTGTATATACTGCTGGGGCCCTGTATACTACCACTGGGGCTGTATATACTACTAGGGCTGCGTCTATACTACCACTGGGGCTGTATATACCACTGGGGCTGTATATACTACTGGGGCTGCGTGTATACTACCACTGGGGCTGCTGTATCTACCTCTGGGACTGGTGTATACCACACTGCTGGGGGCTGTATACTTGTGCTGGAGTCCACCCTCGGCTTATACACGAGTCAATAGATTTTCCCAGGTTTTGGGGGCAAAAGTAGGGGGGTCGGCTTATACACGGGTCGGCTTATACACGAGTATATACGGTAAATGAAAAAAGCTCCGATGCCATTGTGCGGTATAAATAATGTCTTCTTTTATTTTCACATGAATAAAAGCATAAGGTGCCCCCCTTGGGGAACTAGATGCGTTTCGGAGTCATGCTCCTTACTCATTAGTATTAATGAGTAATAATAATGATGCAACAAGTCTTCTTTGTATCTGTACATGTTATTACTCCAAGTGCAGGTAGACGGCCACAATACAGTGCGCCGAGTGCACAGGATACCAAATCAGCCGACAACAGTAGTCCTTAAGTTCCTCTAGACCAGGGGTCCCCAACCACCAGACCGAGACACGGGAGTCTGCGTGACTGTCCGCGCAGCCACAGACCACTACACACAGTGTGCTGAGGTCTGTGGCGGCTGAGAGCGGTGGATGCTGACTGCCCCCCCCCCCCCCCCTGACCCTAGAGCATCACGATGTCTCGGGTCTTTTTCTCAGCTGTGTGCATAGATGTATAGGAGAAGCTTTCGGCCCATCACCGTGCAGAAGCCGGGCCAATCACGGTGCAGCAGCCAGGCCCTGACTGGCTACTGGCTGTTGCACTGTGATTGGCCAATGGCTTCTCACTTACATCTATCCATAAAGCTGTGGAAGTGAACAGAGAGGGGACGTAATGCCGCAGGTGCAGCGGGGGCCGGTGACGCATCTTTTTTGGGGAAACAGGGTGCTAAACTCCACCCCTTATCCATGGCCATGCCCCATATGACCAAAGCCCTGCCCTCCCGCTGGGCCACGGAAAAATGGTCTTACATGAAGCCGGTCCCCGATGCAAGAAAGGTTGGGGGCCACTGCTCCAGACGATAAATATCACGACTGAAGCATAAGTATCCAGCTGCACAGTAGTCCTTAAAATAGTTCCTTAAATCCCAACAGCAGATATCACGACCAGTGCACATGTATCCAGCTCTACAATAGTCCTTAAAATAGTTCCTTATATCCTGACAGTAGATATCATGACCAGTGCACATGTATCCACCTCTACAATAGTCCTTAAAATAGTTCCTTAAAGGGAACCTGTCATGTGGATTTTGACTTCAAACCTATCACTACCTGTCCCTGCAGCTTGTAAACATATCCCTAACCATCCCTATGTGACCTAACAGTGGGCTATATTTGTTTTGTAATTGTAGTTTGATACTTTGTTTTTTCATGATCTCCAGCATCCCGTCGCCGCTGTGTGGAGACGGACTGGGCGGTCTTCTGGCCTCCGGGTCCCCTCCTGTCTTGGATATGGACGCCCTGCTGGGCATCCAAACACATCCCCCTTTAAAACCCAACAGTAGATATCATGACCGGTGCACAGGTATCCTGCTCCACAATAGTCCTTAGAATAGTTGTCTATTTCCTGGCAGTAGATATCATGACCGAAGCACATGTATATTATTCCAAACTCTATAATCCATTCATAAGCTCAGGACCTGACCTCAGCACAGATCCTTTCACCACCAATTCTCAGCACCATCTGGCCTTCCCCAAGCATGTGTCTTCTTCTATTCTACTTCTCTTGGGATCAGCCCACTAGTTGAGCAAAGACAAATACACCCAACCCCCTTAACCATATGTACAGACAACAATGAACTCTCCTGCCAGTCTGTAAAGTGTGCAACAAAGACACAGATTCCCCCCCAGATACAAGACAATGAATGTTAATGTAGGCATGATTGTGTATACTGCTCAAAATAAATATCATCTTGGCAGCTTCACGCTTGATTTTCCTCCATTCATGGGCAGTTATTTTGCCCTTTTTTTGCCTTCACGCTTCTTGCGACCCTGTTGGCTATTTACCATGAAACACTTGATTGTTCGGTGATCGCTTCAAAGGTTTGGCAATTTCCAGACTGCTGCCTCCCCTCTGCAAGACATCTCACAATTGTGGACTGTTCAGAGCCGTCACATCTCTCTTCTGACCCATTTTGACTAAGGAAAGGCATGTGCCTAATAATTAAGCACACCTTATATAGGGTGTTGATGTCATTACACCACTCCCCTCCTCATTACAGAGATGCCATCACCTGATTTACTTCATTGGTAGTTGGCTCTCAGCCTATACAGCTTGGAGTAGGACAACATGGATAAAAAGTATCATGTGATCAAAATACTCATCTGCCTAATAATTCTGCACACAGTGTGTACATACATTGCGGAAGTGAAATTAAGTAAAGCAAGGGCTAAAAATAAAATATTTATATTCTCACCTACTCCGTGTCCTCTGATGCGCGCCATCTAGCTCCCAGGACAGGACCTGGCATTGCATGGCAACCCGCTCAGCTGATCGGTCACATGACCGCAGTAACCGGTCATGTGACCGATTAGCTGATTGGGTAGCCCTGCCCAGCTAGGTCCTTCAACACTCGGGAGCTAGATGGAGCGCATCGGGGGACTCGCTGGGATGGTGAAAATATATATGTTTTCATTTTAACACTTGTTTTACTTAATTTCACTTCCGCAATGTATGTATATACATTGCGGAAGTGAAAGTACCCCACTTGCCTCCGCCCAGCTCTTTCTGTGTCCGGACCATGAAAATCACGGCCCCGGACACAGAAATGGCATCCGGAGGTCACATCCGATGCTGTCCTTTCCTCTCTGTGGGATCCTGCAAAAAGCAGGATCCCGACGGACAAGAAGAAAATCGCAATGTGAAACCAGCCTAAGACTTTACCAATAAAGCAAGACCTAGACAGCATGGTGTCCAGAACTGAAGCCTCTCAAAAAAAGGCAATCACAGCCGTGAGATCTGATATAGACCTGTTGGGTACACGTACATCTTCCCTGGAGGAGAAAGTGGCTTCTCTCACTGATCAAGTTTCTACTATGGGCAAAAATCTGTCTGACACTCAAATGCCCATTCAGAATATAGCCCTACTGTTAGATGACCAGGAGAACTGGGGCAGACTAAATAACACCATAGACAGGATTCATAGAGTATCACGCCAAGGCCCGATTTATGCTGCCAACCCACGTGACGCCCTGTGACGGATTTTCCAGAGAAAGATCGTATTCTCTGTTCTGCCTGGTCATTTGGTGAGATTACCCTCGATAACTCCATGATTAGACTGTTTCCTGGTATTTCAGCGCGCACTCTAGCCATGGGAAGGATGCTGTTCCCGCTTTTACAGTGGATCAGAGAGATTTGGGCTTCCTACAGGTGGGGCCATCCGTTCTACTTACTGTCCGGAGAGATATTATGCCCACTTGTATCTGAAGACGCATGGCGAGCTCCTGGCTGTATTCCATTTTCTGGACACTTCCCCAATCTCCCTACCAGACTGGTTTGGGCTCCCAAGTGCTCTCACCCAGGGGAGCAGAGAGACAATCCTTCCGCCCTCCCAACAGACAGGGGAGAAAACCAAGAAAAACCCCAAAAAGAGAGACCCCACCGGTCAGATGCATCTCTGCCATGAAGGGCGACCCACACTGCCCTATGGGTTTCTTCCCTAATCTTCACCGGGGTCTCTCACTCGGGAATAACCCTACTTTGATCTATGGGATATATTGATGTGTTTTTCCTCCTGTTTTAAAAAGCTCATAGATTGTCTTGATTTGCTGTTCTACCTGTGTTTAGCTATAGTACGGCATGTTTGCCCTGCTCAGGGTCGATATCTTGTGGTTCATCTCCCTCCCCCTCACTCCCCCCCTCATTACTTAACATTTATCATTATTAACTTGGGGTGGATAAGTGTTGGGGATGACGAGCTAGCTGAGTTCAGTCTTTGAAATCTTAATGTACAGCTGTGTTCTGGAGTACGTTGCCTTGTGGTTTTCCGCGTGTCCCAAGAAGAGGCATTTGTCTCTACTGTCCCCCGGAGCTTGCTGTTGGAGGCAGTCAAACCCGTTCATTTTTGGAACTTGACTTAAGGCCCAGTCACACATAACGACGCACCTGCGATTCCGATAACGATATGTGAGGTAGCGAGCCAGGGGACTCGCTTGCTGCGTAATGACGCCAACACGTGTGTATAATTTTGCAAAGGTCTACCCGTTTATTTCTCACAGGCATCTAATAACCCGGGTAGTACATTAAACATTTATCAAAAGAACATCACATAATACATTACTTTACACAATACATTACATAGAATATTGCACATATACAATTATAGTAACCCGGAACCTGTAACTACCTCTCTGTCCCCATTGGAGCTCTAACAACCGCTCCCGTGGTGGCTACAGCCTCCGGCCTATCTACACGCTCCATACACATTTCACAGTACATAAGTTACCCAACACGATGTCTCCTCTGGGTTCAGAACAGGGATTAAGCAACCTGAGTAACGGGTACGCCATGCATCGCCAAGGGGCTCCTTGGCACAGATCCATGGAGAGAAAGCTCGTCCATAGCCTGCAGCCCAAGGGAGAGTGAGGACAGAGACCGGACCGGTGTCACCGGCTCCGAGGAACATGGCCGCACCGACCAACAACCGGTGGGATAGATTCCCTAGTTGCATCTGGAAGTCACACGGGTTAGAAGGAGCCTGGTAATCCCTTGAAAGACAGGGTTACCCAAGGCTAGGCAGGGACCAGAGTGTCGGCTCTGAGGGGGACTGAAGCTACACGCCGGCTCCCCAGACAAACCGGCGGGGAACACAGATTTCAGATCAGTGTTCCTATTACAGGGTTGGAGGCTCAGCAGCACCCAGGAGGACCCGGCTTGCTACCCAGACACATGGGGGAAGCCACACAAAAGAGACAGAGCTTCCCCCATGCGATCGGCTAGAAAGAACAGAGAGAACAAGCCGGAAAGGTTACTAAGAGAGAGTGAGGGGTCTCAGAGCGACAGCCTGGCTGTAGTGGGTTCAAAATGCCCGGAGTCAACTGTGTTAAGAACTGAACCGTGTTGTGAACTGTTTGAACTAAAAGAACTTGAAAGTAAACCCGGTGAACCCTGCTTCAGTCTCCCGTGTCTAATTCCAGGTACATAGAACTGTTTGCACCTTTTCACCCTGTCAGGAGCAGCCCGACCCGCGGTGGGCTCATCCACCTTGCTGCAGCATCCATCCATCGTCCTGACAGAAGCACCCTGCAGCAGTGGTCCCCTCTACTGACCACAACCCATGGGTGGCGTGACGACAAACGACAACAATGCCCTGTATATATCTCCTTTTACTTGTGAGAACCCGGGACATGGTCCGAACCAATACTGCTGTGATCTCCCCAGCAGTACCCGGGTCCGGTAACTAGTACCCCATCCCAGTGGGCTCCACACACTCGTGCTGCAGCATCTAAAGTGGAGATGTAGATTCACGCTCTTGACAGCAGATTAAAGAGCCTTGAAGAGATGGTTGTGCACCAACAGGAGATAATAGATCATCAGTCCCACCAGATTCAATACCTGATAGAAGCTATGGATGATGCAGAGAATAGGGGACGCCGCAACAACATCAGAGTGAGGGGGCTCCCGAAGACAGTCAAGCCCGGGAATCTCCTGTCTATTCTGCATCAGATATTCTCCAAGGTTCAAAAGGCTCCCCCTAACAGTGAGGCCAAGACCTACAAACCCTGATCGACCTCGCAATGTCATTTGCAGAGTCCACCACTACCGACAAAAAGACACTTTCATGCAGAATCTCAGACAGGGAGCCATAGCAACATTCCGTTCAAAGGAGCTACAGGTCCTACCTGACCTCTCCCGTCTTACTCTGCTAAAAAGGCAGGCTTTGAAGCCCCTCTTGGATTTCTTAAGAGCCAAGGACATACCATATACGTGGGGGTTCCTTTCCGCCTCCAGGTCAAGAGAGATGGCAAAATGTTGATAATTCGTTCTCCGGAGGTTGTTGCACCCTTTTTAGCGGAATTTAAGCTTCCCCAGGTTGACATTGTCGATTGGCCAACGTGCCGTTCGAGTGATTGTTTGGCCTCCCGGGATGGCCTGGGGCGTGGCTCGGTGGCGGGGGGACCCGGAGAGGAACGTTCTCACTCCATTGAGACCTTTCGAAGTAGCAAGAGCCTCCTTTCTGTTGCGCGTAGAGGGGGTGGGATATTACTGCTGATGTGCCGGGATGGGGAGAGTTAAACATCCCTGCATTACATTCCCCCAAGGGATTGCACCTCGCATAGAGTCATTGTTTATATCGCCAACTTGTAGGGGTGTTGAGTTGGTCTTCAATACAACTATTAGTCTCGCAGCTCGTGTTGTGCTCTGAGCTCGTTGTCTAAATCCATTTTCTGCACTCCTTTCCACCTCTGTATCTCATCTTTCCCCCTTCCTTTCCTACATTCCCCTTTCTGTCCCTTTCTTCCATCCCTCTTTTCTCCCTTCTACACTAACTTCCTTGGACCTCCCAGCCTCTTTCTCTTATCTTCTTCCCCTGGGCACTTCCCCTTTGTGATGGAGCAAATAAATATTGGATACCTCAACGTTAGGGGCATTAACGTTCCTCAGAAGAGATCCCAGATCCTATACAGTATGCATAAAAAAAGAATTCATATCCTCCTGATGCAGGATTCCCATTTCAAAACGGGCTGTGTTCCCGTGTTGAGAAATAGATATCACGCCTCCTGGACGCACAGCTTAAACTCTGACTCGAAGTTTAAGGGAATGTCGATAGCCCTCCACAAGTCATTAAACCACACGGATCTTGACACGGCTACCGATGGGGCCGGACGATATGTATTTCTGAAACTACGTATCAACTCCCAAGTGTTTACAATTGTTAACTGGTACCTCCCTAATAGAGACCCTACGGGTTACTCTGCGAGCATTTTGTCTCTCTTATCAGACTTCGCAGAGGGGACGGTTGTGCTGAGAGGTGACTTCAATTTCACGCTAGAACTTGGGATCGACACTTCCTCTGGCCATGGCTTCCTATCATATATGAAAATCAATGCTTTTAAGAGATCCATCCAGGGACATCGCCTGGTGGATGTATGGCGGGTATTGCATCCCACGGAGAGAGATTACACTTATTTTTCTCCAGCTCACTCAACCTATAGCCGGATAGATATAATACTGGTGTCCCAGGGGGCGTTGTCGTGGCGGATGCAGGCCTCAATTGGCGTCTGCCCATGGTCTGATCACGCACCAGTTTTCCTCCCTATCGATATTCCAGATAGTATAAGGAGACCTTTCACGTGGTGTCTTAACAACAATCTCCTCAGGGACACCTGCTGTACATCCGAGATCCAACGTACCATTGACGACTACCTTCAGATCCACTCTACTGACCCCACGGCATTGCCCACACAGTGGGAAACCCTTATGTGTGTGTTACTGGGAGTCTTAATCATACATGGAGCGAGGCTAAAGAAACAAAGGGCAGATGGGGTAGAGGCACTCCTTCTAAAAATCTCTAACCTAGATAGAAAGCACAAGCAATCTTCTTGCGCGGCTATGCTTGCAAAATTGACTAAAAGTAGAGAGGAGCTTAGGGCCTTATTAGACCAGAAATATCTCCGCTTTCGTTATAGATTGCAAAGACATATGTATGAATACTCAGACAAATGTGGCAGGCCATTGGCTAGAGTCCTGCATCCTAGAGAAGACCCAGGGCATGTCCCTTCCATTTCTCGAGTAGGGGGAGGCCACACACAAATTCCATCTTTGATTACCAAGACCTTTCAGGAATTTTACAACGATCTATACAACATTAAAAAGCAGGCGACAGGGGAGACTCGGGGAGACTTGGATTTGGCCATTGACAGATATATAACGGACACTGCCCTCCCTGTTCTCCCGGGGAGTACTACTTCACTTTTGGATAACGACTTCTCAGAAGAGGAGACCACCGCCATAGTCAAGGACTCCCTGTCGGGTAAGAGCCCTGGCGGCTTTACTCCAAAATTATTTAAAAATGTTTTCTGCTTAATTGGTCCCATTCTTAACTAAAGTGTTTAATGCCATCTTGACCCAGTCCCTTGGGTCCCCCAGTTGCTGGAAGCTCATATAAGTGTCCTCCCTAAACCTGATAAGGACCACTCCTGTGTCACTAACTACAGGCTGATATCCCTGATCAATGTAGATGTCAAATTGTTTTCTAAGACTCTGGCTAACAGACTTGGCCCTTGGCTCCCGGGTTCAATTCACACAGACCAAGTTGGCTTTGTAAAAGGTAGGGAGGCCAGGGACAATACAAATACACTGTTTAGTCTTATGGACCGCGCGAGGGCTGAATCTATTCCAATGTGTCTCCTTTCTGTAGACGCGGATAAAGCCTTCAATCGGGTGGACTGACGGTTTATGATAGCCTCCCTGCGTCAGATTGGTCTGGGCGAAGATTACCTCCCTATATGGATGCCCGACAGCCAGGGTCAAAGTTAATGGTCTTCTCTCCTCTCCATTTCCCATCAGCAATGGCACCAGGCAGAGGTGCCCTCTGTCACCTCTATTATACGTCATTACAATGGAGCACTTAGCGATAGCCATCAGGAAAAATCCACATATCTATGGGTTTCCGGGACCGGGCAACCAATATAAGGCCGCACTATTTGCTGACGATCTCCTGCTCTTTGTTTCCAATCCCCAGACCTCGTTCCTCTCTGTGGTGAAAGAATTTGAGAGGTTCGGTAGCCTTAGCAATTTTAAGGTGAACTTCAGCAAATCAGAAACACTAAACGTCACTCTCCCGACTGAGGATGTATCTTTTCTGAAAGACGATTTCCAGTTTAAATGGCAGACGTCTGCTTTGAAATACCTGGGGGTTTGGATCTCTAGGGATCCATCGCAGATATTCTCTCTGAACTAATCACCTCTCTTTGAAAACATTAAGGATTTAAAAGAGTGTGATAAACACAATCTGTCGTGGTTCGGGAGAATCAACGTGATTAAAATGGATATTTTACCCTGGATTTTATACCTTTTTCAAACGATGCCTATTAGTATACCAGCGTCATTTTTCCAGAAGCTCCAGACTATTCTGTTAAGGTTTGTTTGGGGATCTCAGAGGCAGAGGGTAGCGGTAAATACACTATATAGACACACACACAGAGGTGGGGCGGGTCTCTCCAACTTTAAACTATATTATAGATTGGCTATTTTTACTCGACTGGTTGATTGGCAATATAACAAAAGTTCTAAACAATGGGTCAACTTGGAGCAGAACTGTTCGAGAGTTCCCCTACACAATGTACCCTGGGTTAGTCTGCTTAATAGAGGAAATTTTGGCCAGGGTTCAGAAGCTCTACAAGTTGCCCTCCGGATTTGGGATCAGGACACCAAAAAGAGACACCTATCTTTGGGTAGGGGACCCCTCACGCCCTTGTTCAATAATCCAGACTTCCTGCCTGGAGTAGGAGTAAAACGTTTCCTGAATTGGAGTTCGGGTGATGAGTCTCGCTGCCACCACATTTTGGAGGGTAATGCTCTGATGCCATATGACATCTTTGTTAGGTCTGTTGGTGATATTCCCTGGATGGAATACACACAGTTTCAATCATTTATACAGAAAGGAGACCGGGGGCCCGCCTTCTCCTTCCCCATTTGAGAGGATGCTCCTACAAAATTCTCCACCTGCCCACTGCGTGGCCTTAATTTATTCATATTTAAGTCATCCTGGCTCGGAAGACCTACCTAAATATACCAGAAGGTGGGAGGAGGAGCTGGATACCACCATCTCGGGGGTGTAATAGGAAAAAGCATTCATCCTATCACATAAAATGTCTGTGGCCTGTCAAGCCCAGGAAAAAAAAAAAAAAGGAAATCATGGCCAGATGGTACCGTTGCCCGGTTGATCTTCACGCGGCATTCCCCTCTGTGTCTGATAGGTGTTGGAGGTGCCAGGCGGAGAGGGGAACTCATATTTGGTGGAGTTGTAGCAAAATACGGCCCTTTTGGAAGAGGGTCTTCTTCGCTTATAGGGAGATAAGCGTTGAGGACGTGGAGGCTTCACCTCAGATTGCGTTGCTATCTATCCTCCTGGGTACCGTCAAGTTGCAGAAGAGCGATATCTTGAGGATCTGCCTAGCAGCGGCTCATACAATCATTCCGCGGTATTGGAAGCAGGCAGTCTGTGCTCCTTTGACAAACTGGATGAAGGAAATGCCCTGCCTCTGTAGGATGGAGGATCTCACTGCGGAACTGAACAGCACCAGCGACAAATTTGTAGTCACATGGCGACGATGGACGATGTTTATTAATTCTCCGAGATATTTGGAGGTCTTTGGTCCCTCCTGAGGGGAGTGGCCCAACCCCTACACACCCCCACACCCCCCGTTTATCTCTTCTTTTTCTCTCTTTCTTCACACATGTATATTTCTCCTCGCGTCCCATCTCCCTATCATGCCCTGACTCTTCCTTCCCGTGTCCACTCTCTTTCACGTGCAATACCTACTGGCACGAGCCTCCCCGAGAGAGCTGAGACTCGACTTTTCAAATCTTAAGACTTTACCAACTACCCCTAGCTCCGAGAGGAGCGAGCTGTAAAAAAGTAAAATTAGATAATATAGTTGATAAGTTTATTAGCGTTAACTTGTTATGATTTGGAAAAAGTGTGGTGAATGTGTATTGTTCACTAAGCACGTTTGTTTTTTCCTCCTTAGTGATTACCCGCCAACGGGTTTGAATTGAGAACTTTAAACATTCCTCACGAGACTCTTTGTTATGTTGGTGTTAGGCCTAAAAATGTCATTTTACACTTGCGCCCCTCAATTATCTCACCTTGCTTCCTGCTTACACCTATCCTGAGTCTCCCCGGCTTTCCCACTGCTAGGTTAGACAAAACATTTGAAACCTGGATAGCGGGAGGGAGGGATAGAGTGGAGACCTTAGTGGATGGGGAGATGAGTGGCCTTCATTAACTACTATGATGTCTTGGAGGGAACCGACTCCTCTGGGTTGGTGGAGATGTTTGTAATTAAGACACTCCCTGCGTTCGCTGCCCTCGAGGGCTTGCTTTCAACGCCCTAAGACACAATTTGAAGCCCTCTGTGTGGGATCAGGGATAATTAGACAAACTCTGTCCATGATTTATTCTATGCTGAATCATCCTCAGGACCAATCGCCATCACCTTTCTTGTCACAATGGAAGTCTGAACTGAGAGTCACATTTACTGAAGAACAAGCATCTAAAATGTTTCTACTCGCTCATAGCACCTCCATTAGCTTTAAATTTCAAGAAGCCAACTACAAAATATTATCCAGGTGGTACAGGGTACCGGTTAAGATTCAGGGGATTTTCCTGGGGGCTGATGGTGGCTGCTGGAGATGTGGGGACGGACCGGGCACTTTTGTCCATAACTTCTGGGACTGTGACAGGCTTAGACTGTTTTGGGGGCGGTGGAGGAGGTGATAGGCTGTGCCTCCAAGATTAAGGTGTCTTTGTCACCGGCGCTCGTGCTATTACATCACTGTGAAGTCCCTCTCGTGCTCTACCGGGACTCGCTGCTTAAGTTTCCGATCATGGCTGTTAGGTCTTGTACCTCAGCTCTATGGGAAAAGTCCATACCGCCCACAATGGATCAGCAGGGTCAATGACCTCATGCACATGGAGGAGTTGACCTCTTCACTGCGAGAGTCTCAGATTAAGTTTTGGTCAATGTGGGTGACCTGGAAAGAATGTCAGCAGAGAACTACAGTCGACTACTTGATAGGTGACGGGCTTTTGTACCTATCCTTGCTCGGTCGCACTATGTTTAATCTGGACTTTTGCTCCGGTAGGTGACCCTCCCCCTTGCAGTGCCTCCACTTCGATTAATTAATACATAAATTAATTCTGGGTTTTACTTTTATCTCCACTCACTAGTCCCATGTCCAAGCACTCATTTAATATTATACACCACTTGGGTTGGTTTCTGGCCCAGATATAAGCCCGGTCCATGAGTGGGATTGTATCGAATGAGGAACTAGTGGGAGCATTTTGTGCTTGTGTGGCACCCCAGGGGTTAAGTGCCACAGAAACAACAACAAGAGTTCACTCCCCACACAACACCTGACACTGCACTAGCACCTTTAGGCCAGAAGGGGGAGCTAAAGCAGCTCCCTTATATATTCTGGTGTCAAGAGGAAGTAGTTGTTTCAGTTCGTGGGAGAACCGAGGAAGAGGAACTGTGGTGTAAAGGAGCTGCCTTAGGCTTCTCCACAGTCTGCTACTCAATTCCAGGCCTAGCCAGGGTCTGAGGAGAGGAGTACAAGGAACAGAGGAACACATCTGGGAGACAGAGTTACCTCATAACTCGCCCCGGAGGAGCGCACAACTGGATACCGGATCCGAAACCGTGACTGACACACGCAGCACAGTAAACACCGGGATAGTGGAGGGTCTAGATCTACACTGTACCTCAGCGAAGCAACACAGCAGGGTCAGAAGCACATGGAAAGACTCAAGTTGCCTACCAAAGGGGGTAGCTGTGAGGAGAGACAGTGCCAGCAGCTCAGCTAAAGCAGCGGCTGGGCTACACACACAGCGCAGGAGAAGACAGCCAAAAACCCGGACAGGGTGGGAGCAACCCGGCCCCTGTACAGACTCCGTGGACAGTACTGCATAACACCAACAGTAAAACCTTGGAAAACTTCACAACCGTGAGTGTGTGTAATCCTTGTGCGCGAGCCCTGTCCTCCCTCATAGACTGTTATCATCTCTACCACCACCCCTACCCTGCATCATTCATAGACTATTATCATCACTACTGCCCTGGGGAACCGTTACATCTCAGCTGCCTTCCATCATCCCCGGAGATTCTGCAGCAGCAGTGTTCACCCTGACCACATACCATGGGTGGCGTCACGACTTCATTCCTGTAAATACACCCTTTTACTTGTGGGGCTCGGGACACAGCCCGGACCAAGGCCACCGTCATCCCCAGTGCAACCCCTGGTCCGGTACCGAGTACCCCGTCCCAGTGGGCCACACACTTGTGTTATTGGGGAGCATTGGACAGTGATGGACTGGAGGGTTATTATATAATCCTGGCCTGGAATGGTGATATATATACACAGCACCCCTCACTGTGAATGCCCTAATAAAGTGGCACTTACAGGGAGCTGCGGTCCTTCCTTATCTTTGGACAATTCTCAGATTGTCCTGGTGTGAAGAGGGCGCCAGAGAGCGGCTGTTGTTGTTCTTTCCCTCACAATCCCCAATGCCATTTGTTGTAATAAAACCCTCCAGCCCTTGTATGAAAGCTATTATAGTGTCTGCCATCGGGCATTCCTCATCCTGACCGCTCTAACTGTAAAGAACCCTTTCCTATGTAGATGCCAGAATCTCCTTTCCTCCATAAGTACCGTAATGATTTTTTTGGTCCTCGGCAAGGTCCTTGGAAGGAATCAATCCTATGCCAGCCCTTTATGTCGACCACACATACAAATGAGATAACCTACCATGTGTCTTTCTTCTAACCTAAACAAGTCCATCTTTCCTAACCTCTCATTATAGGAGAGGCCTTCTATATCACAGAATAATGAAGTTGCTACCCTTTAAACTGACTCTTAACTTTACAGTATCCTTTATAAAATGTGGAGCCCAAAAGTGGATCCCACATTCTAGATGTGGCCTTACAAGTGATCTATAGAGGGGTAACAGCACATTCTCCTGACTGCGGCCCAGATGTCCCTATGCTTCTAGCTCTGTTCTTCTTATTCATTTTCTCAGTTTGATCTTGGCTAGTTTTTGTTTATTCTTAATTTGCTCCACCGGTCAGCAGCTCCTCTGCATAAGCAGCCCGGCGACCCCTGCAGCGAAGGCCAGACGTCTACATAGAGCCATCTACTGGCTTGTGCTATCCTCACTATAAGTATAGAGGGACGTCTTATTTCAGCAATCCTCGCTGGCTCTCCTGACCTGAGAGTGACAGCAGGTATTTCTATGCAGATGTCACTCTCATGTCAGGACAGACACTGGGGATTGCTGTAAATAAGCCCTAGCGGATCAAAAAAGTCACATAAGGCCTGTCTTATGTTTGTGAAAACATGGTAAGTCACTAGATGATCCCCTACCTCTTCTTTAAGTTGCCTATTTTTGTCTTGTAAATCTGCCAGTTGTCTCTTAGCCATCAGTAATTCTTTATGTAGGGCGTCTGCTTTTATTTCTGCCTGTAAGAAAAAAAAACAAAAAGAAAATCACCCACATTGCATTCATGATCTTTGTGTGCCATTATGGTCTTCGGTGTTTGACTACTCAATAATGGTTTTCTAGTGTCTTCATAGTTGAAGAAACCACATTGTTCACTAACCAACTGCACACAATTATTGGAAAAACACCAAAGATCAGAATAAACCCAATCTACAGGTGCCAGAAAAAAAATCGGAAAAATCCATAAACAATAGGCACAAAAACAGAACAAACATAGAAACAAGAATCGTTCCCCCCTGAGGAGGAGGGGAGATCCCATCACAGAGTGAACCAAGGGTAACAGGTGTAGTATTAGAAGTAGCTTCAGTGAGTAAAGTAAAAGTCACTGGACCACCTGGACCCTTGGCCAGAACAAATATCAATTGCATCTAGCAGGAGGCTGCCAGATCCACTGGGGGGCAACACAGGTGTCTGAATACCGCTGCACAATCTCGGTCGCACTATGTTTAATCTGGACTTTTGCTCCGGTAGGTGACCTTCCCCCTTGCAGTGCCTCTACAATGATTAATGAGTACATAAATTAATTCTGGTTTTTACTTTTATCTCCACTCACTAGTCCCATGTCCAAGCACTCATTTAATATTATACACCACTTGGGTTGGTTTCTGGCCCTGATATAAGCCCGGTCCATGAGTGGGATTGTATCGAATGAGGAACTAGTGGCAGCATTTTGTGCTTGTGTGGCACCCCAGGGGTTAAGTGCCACAGAAACAACAACAAGAGTTCACTCCCCACACAGCACCTGACATTGCACTAGCACCTCTAGGCCAGAAGGGGGAGCTAAAGCAGCTCCCTTATATATTCTGGTGTCAAGAGGAAGTAGTTGGTTCAGTTCCTGGGAGAACCGAGGAAGAGGAACTGTGGTGTAAAGGAGCTGCCTTAGGCTTCTCCACAGTTTGCTACTCAATTCCAGGCCTAGCCAGGGTGTGAGGAGAGGAGTACAAGGAACAGAGGAACACATCTGGGAGATAGAGTTACCTCATAACTCGCCCCGGAGGAGCGCGCAACTGGATACCGGATCCGAAACTGTGACTGACACACGAAGCACAGTAAACACCGGGATAGTGGAGGGTCTAGTTCTACACTGTACCTCAGCGAAGCAACACGGTAGGGTCAGAAGCACACGGAAAGACTCAAGTTGCCTAGCAAAGGGGGTAGCTGTGAGGAGAGACTGGGCCAGCAGCTCAGCTAAAGCAGCAGCTGGGCTACACACAGCGCAGCAGTGGGAAGCTGAGGACCCGGACAAGGTGGGAGCAACCCGGCTCCGGTACAGACTCCGTGGACATTACTGAATAACACCAACAGTAAAGCCTTGGAAAACTTCAAAACCGTGAGTGTGTGTAATCCTTGTGCGCGAGCCCTGTCCTCCCTCATAGACTGTTATCATCTCTACCACTACCCCTACCCTGCATCATTCATAGACTATTACCATCACTACTGCCCCGGGGAACCAGGCTCTGCTCGTGGAGGGCCGTTACATCTCAGCTGCCATCCATCATCCCCGGAGGTTCTGCAGCAGCGGTGGTCACCCTGACCACACACCATGGGTGGCGTCACGACTTCATCCTTGTAAATACACCCTTTTACTTGTGGGGCTTGGGTCCGGCCCGGACCAAGGCCACCGTCATAACCAGTGCAACCTCCGGTCTGGTACTGAGTACCCCGTCCCAGTGGGCCACACACTTGTTGTATTGGGGAGCATTGGACAGTGATGGACTGGAGGGTTATTATATAATCCTGGCCTGGAATGGTGATATATATATACACAGCACCCCTCACTGTGAATGCCCTAATAAAGTGGCACTTACAGGGAGCTGCGGTCCTTCCTTATCTTTGGACAATTCTCAGATTGTCCTGGTGTGAAGAGGGCGCCAGAGAGCGGCTGTTGTTGTTCTTTCCCTCACAATCCCCAATGCCATTTGTTGTAATAAAACCCTCCAGCCCCTGTATGAAAGCTATTATAGTGTCTGCCATCGGGCATTCCTCATCCTGACCGCTCTAACTGTAAAGAACCCTTTCCTATGTAGATGCCAGAATCTCCTTTCCTCCATAAGTACCGTAATGATTTTTTTGGTCCTCGGCAAGGTCCTTGGAAGGAATCAATCCTATGCCAGCCCTTTATGTCGACCACACATACAAATGAGATAACCTACCATGTGTCTTTTTTTGTAACCTAAACAAGTCCATCTTTCCTAACCTCTCATTATAGGAGAGGCCTTCTATATCACAGAATAATGAAGTTGCTGCCCTTTAAACTGACTCTTAACTTTACAGTATCCTTTATAAAATGTGGAGCCCAAAAGTGGATCCCACATTCTAGATGTGGCCTTACAAGTGATCTATAGAGGGGTAACAGCACATTCTCCTGACTGCGGCCCAGATGTCCCTATGCTTCTAGCTCTGTTCTTCTTATTCATTTTCTCAGTTTGATCTTGGCTAGTTTTTGTTTATTCTTAATTTGCTCCACCGGTCAGCGGCTCCTCTGCATAAGCAGCCCGGCGACCCCTGCAGCAAAGGCCAGACGTCTACATAGAGCCATCTACTGGCTTGTGCTACCCTCATTATAAGTATAGAGGGACGTCTTATTTCAGCAATCCTCGCTGGCTCTCCTGACCTGAGAGTGACAGCAGGTATTTCTATGCAGATGTCACTCTCATGTCAGGAAAGACACTGGGGATTGCTGTAAATAAGCCCTAGCGGATCAAAAAAGTCACATAAGGCCTGTCTTATGTTTGTGAAAACATGGTAAGTCACTAGATGATCCCCTACCTCTTCTTTAAGTTGCCTATTTTTGTCTTCTGAATCTGCCAGTTGTCTCTTAGCCATCAGTAATTCTTTATGTAGGGCGTCTGCTTTTATTTCTGCCTGTAAGAAAAAAACACAAAAAGAAAATCACCCACATTGCATTCATGATCTTTGTGTCCCATTATGGTCTTTGGTGTTTGACTACTCAATAATGGTTTTCTAGTGTCTTCATAGTTGAAGAAACCACATTGTTCACTAACCAACCGCACACAATTATTGGAAAAACACCAAAGATCAGAATAAACCCAATCTACAGGTGCCAGAAAAAAATCGGAAAAATCCATAAACAATAGGCACAAAAACAGAACAAACATAGAAACAAGAATTGCTCCCCTCTGAGGAGGAGGGGAGATCCCATCACAGAGTGAACCAAGGGTAACAGGTGTAGTATTAGAAGTAGCTTCAGTCTCCTCCCTGTAAGCATGATGGACTCAGGTGCCACAACCGCCCCAATGCTTGGGTTGCAGGGGATAGTGCAGCAGTATTCAGACACCTGTGAGTTTTTTCAAAATTTTATGTTCTATTTTTGGTGACCATCTGGACCCATAACTAACCCCAAGACGTTTCACCACAGCTTCATCAGGAGCTGACGTCACTAGATAGCCCCTACCTGATTGAGCTTTTCTTCAAGTTGCCTATTTTTGTCTTCTGAATCTGCCAGTTGTTTCTTAGTCATCAGTAATTCTTTACGTAGGGCGTCCGCTTTTATTTCTGCCTGTAAGAAAAAAACAAAAAGAAAATCACCCACATTGCATTCATGATCTTTGTGTCCCATTATGGTCTTTGGTGTTTCAATAATGGTTTTCTAGTGTCTTCATAGTTGAAGAAACCACATTGTTCACTAACCAACCGCACACAATTATTGGAAAACACCAAAGATCAGAATAAACCCAATCTACAGGTGCCAGAAAAAAGATGCAAATAACATCCATAATAAAGTAGCTTTTATTGGAAAAATCCATAAACAATAGGCACAAAAACAGGACAAACATAGAAACAAGAATCGTTCCCCCCTGAGGAGGAGGGGAGATCCCATCACAGAGTGAACCAAGGGTAACAGGTGTAGTATTAGAAGTAGCTTCAGTGAGTAAAGTAAAAGTCACTGGACCGCCTGGACCCTTGGCCAGATCAAATATCAATTGCATCTAGCAGGAGGCTGCCAGCTCCACTGGGGGGCAACACAGGTGTCTGAATACCGATGCACAATCCCTGCAACCCAAGCATTGGGGGCGGTTGTGACACCTGCATCCACCATTCTGACATTAAAGGTACCTTTACACGCCGCCACTGCGGGGTAGCAACTGCCTGGCAATGGGGATCTTTGTGACTGTTGCCTTGAAATTGCTATGAAATTGCGGCGAATAATTTGGGAAAGTGATCGGGCTTCTCGCTGTTGCTTCGGGTAGCTGTTTCCGAGCCAAGCTCAAAAATCCAAGCCAACACAAAGGCACAATTGCCATGGTAGTGGCGTGTAAACAGGGGACAGGGATGGAATCAGCGTCACCTAGTGATTTTCCCGGGGCGTGCCACAGCGTGCTGGATACCGCACCCCATCAGCGATGATTGGTGGGGGCTACTGTGTAACCATTGGCCGTCCCTTCACAGGGCGCCATATTTAAAGAGCTGACCATTCACACTACACAATAGCAATGGCGTCATGTATTACCCAGCCTTCCTGCGCAGGCTGCCCAACCATGACGCTATTGCGTTGTCCAATCAGCGTGTTAGCGACACGGAATACACAACTCCATCACGCCTATGTTTTGGCGCCGCAGAACATGTACACCCACATTCCCCTACTGATTGCGGCGTGTGAAGGGGCGACGGAATTCAACAGGCAGTTATCCGCAGGATCTGTTGGAACTTCCGGGGAATCATGTTCCCTTAGGTTTGAGGGCGCAATTGCGGCGTGTACATGCGGAATCTGCGATCGTTAGCAACCGTTAAAAACGTGCATGTGCACGTACGGTTGATACCGATTCCCAGTGATAGTTGCGGTGTGTAAAGGTACCTTAAATGCCACCAGTCTCCTCCCTGTAAGCATGATGGACGCAGGTGCCACAACTGCCCCCAATGCTTGGGTTGCAGGGGATTGTGCACCGGTATTCAGACACCTGTGTTGCCTCTCAGTGGAGCTGGCAGCCTCCTGCTAGATGCAATTGAGATTTGACATGGACAAATTTCGGTGAGTTTTTTCAAAATTTTATGTCCTATTTTTGGTGACCACCTGGACCCGTAACTAACCCCAAGACGTTTCACCACAGCTTCATCAGGAGCTGACATCACTACATAGTCTCTACCTGACTGAGCTTTTCTTCAAGTTGCCTATTTTTGTCTTCTGAATCTGCCAGTTGTCCCTTAGTCATCAGTAATTCCTCATTTTGGGGGTCCGCTTCTATTTCTGCCTGTAAGAAAAAAACAAAAAGAAAGTCACCCACATTGCATTCATGATCTTTATGTCCCATTATAGTCTTGACTTTGGTGATTGACTACTCAATAATGGTTGTCTGGTGTCTTAATATTTGGCCTTATCAATATTTCAGCTTCCCAATCTGTGCCTTTAGTGTTTGTTCATAGCTGGCAGTTTGTTACAATGTGATCCCCGGTGTTACGGTCGCTCTTCTAGCACGTGTCAAAGATTGATCAAATCATGTGTCTGTAACTATGTAATTATTATTATTATTATTTATTTATTTATATAGCACCATTAGGTTCCATGGCGCTTTACATGAGGATGAGGGAGACAAAGACAAGTACAATATATGTGGATAATCAGGTCATACAGGTACCGGAGGGGAGGGAGTCCGGTCTGCGAGGACTCACAGTCTACAAATAAGAATAAATTAAATATCTAGATGTAAAAACATAAAGGGATTGTACTTGGATAATCCCATCTCATTCCCCATGTTTGGCCCCATTAAAATAATCAAGCTTACACTGGCCTGCAGTGTGGTCACGCGTTCCAGTGATGTCGCTGCAAACGTTCCTGGGGCTCATGTGAGGTTGCTACGTCCCGCGAGTCCAGCGCCCAATCACTGCCGGCTCCACTGTCCTCACCTTCAGACGCTCATTTCATGCTGGTTAATCATTTTTTAAAGGTGAGGACATAGGAGCCGGCGGTGATTGGGCGCTGGACTCGCGGGATGTAACAACCTCAAGTGATCCCCAGGAGAGCGAGTGCTGACACCGCTGGAACAGCGCAGGTGAGTATATGCTTTTATTATTTCAATGGGGCCAATCATGGGGAATGAGAAACAGATATTTAAGTAGTGGACAACACCTGTAAGTTTAAAAAGAACCGAACAGCAGTGATGTTTTTCAGAAATCCTATAAATTTCTATGTCATCATATGTGCATATCTGCATCTGGGGAATACAAGCACTGGACTGGAGACTGGCACTGGTGGGGAAACACTGGTCCACCCAATCTCCTTTTCATGAAAACCCACAGAAGATCAAATCTCCTCTATCCTGGTCCCAGACTGACAATCAGGCCACATTCTCATTGCATTTGGGTGAACACTTCCAGCCAAGGTCAAGGATAAAGAGGAAGATGAAGAGGAAGAGGAGAAAGAGGAAGAAGAAGAGGAGGATGAAGAGGAAGAGGAGGGTGAAGAGGAAGAGCAAGAGGAGAAACAGGAAGAAGGAAGAGGAGGATGAAGAGGAAGAGCAAGAGGAAGAGAATGAGGAGAATGAAGAAGAGGAAGAAGAGGAGGATGAAGAGGAAGAGCAAGAGGAGGATGAAGAGAAAGAGCAAGAGGAGAAACAGGAAGAAGGAAGAGGAAGAGGAGAAACAGGAAGAAGGAAGAGGAAGAGGAGGATGAAGAAGAAGAGGAAGAGGAGAAAGTGGAAGAAGAGGAGGATGAAGAGGAAGAAGAAGAGGAAGAGGAGGATGAAGAGAAAGAGCAAGAGGAGAAACAGGAAGAAGGAAGAGGAGGATGAAGAGGAAGAGCAAGAGGAGAAACAGGAAGAAGGAAGAGGAGGATGAAGAGGAAGAGCAAGAGGAAGAGGAGGATGAAGAGAAATAGCAAGAGGAGAAACAGGAAGAAGGAAGAGGAAGAGGAGGATGAAGAGGAAGAAGAAAAGGAAGAGGAGGATGAAGAGAAAGAGCAAGACGAGAAACAGGAAGAAGGAAGAGGAGGATGAAGAGGAAGATGAAAAGAAAGAGCAAGAGGAGAAACAGGAAGAAGAAAGAGGAAGAGGAGGATGAAGAGGAAGAGCAAGAGGAGGATGAAGAGAAAGAGGAGAAACAGGAAGAAGAAAGAGGAAGAGGAAGAAGAAGAGGAAGAGGAGGATGAAGAGGAAGAGCAAGAGGAGAAACAGGAAGGAGAAAAAGGAAGAGGAGGATGAAGAGGAAGAGCAAGAGGAAGATGAAGAGGAAGAGCAAGAGCACGAGCAGAAACAGGAAGAAGAAAGAGGAAGAGGAAGAAGAGGAAGAGGAGGATGAAGAGGAAGAGCAAGAGGAGAAACAGGAAGAAGAAAAAGGAAGAGGAGGATGAAGAGGAAGAGCAAGAGGAGGATGAAGAGCAAGAGGAGAAACAGGAAGAAGAAAGAGGAAGAGGAAGAGCAAGAGGAAGAGGAGGATGAAGAGAAAGAGCAAGAGAAGAAACAGGAAGAAGGAAGAGGAAGAGGAGGAAGAAGAGGAAGAGGAGGATGAAGAGAAAGAGCAAGTCGAGAAACAGGAAGAAGGAAGAGGAGGATGAAGAGGAAGAGCAAGAGGAAGAGGAGGATGAAGAGAAAGAGCAAGAGGAGAAACAGGAAGAAGAAAGAGGAAGAGGAGGATGAAGAGGAAGAGCAAGAGGAGGATGAAGAGCAAGAGGAGAAACAGGAAGAAGAAAGAGGAAGAGGAAGAAGAAGAGGAAGAGCAAGAGGAAGAGAAAGAGGAAGAGGAGGATGAAGAGGAAGAGCAAGAGGAGAAACAGGAAGAAGAAAAAGGAAGAGGAGGATGAAGAGGAAGAGCAAGAGGAAGAGCAAGAGCATGAGCAGAAACAGGAAGAAGAAAGAGGAAGAGGAAGAAGAGGAAGAGGAGGATGAAGAGGAAGAGCAAGAGGAAAAACAGGAAGAAGAAAGAGGAAAAAGAAGAAGAGAAAGAAAAAGAGGAAGAAGAAGAGGATGACGCCTGGCATTTATGTGTATAAGGCCAGATATGTGCGCCCCCTTGGCCTCAGCCATGATGGCACATTTATTTCACTCTCTCTGCAGTGTGAGGAGTGCTGTCCTTCATTTATAGTAAGAGCAGATCTCCAATGTGAGGATCTACAACACTGTGGACCCGATTCATCAGTGGAGAATTATTGAAATTATTTTTCTTCTTGTATTAATTTCATTTTGTTGGTCTTTCGAGGATCATGAATTTGGCGCATCTTCATAGATGCTCTAAAATGCACCAAATTGAAAACTTCTCCAGAAACCATAAACAAGGGCTGGCACCGGAGTAAGCGGCACGCCACCTCCCCTCCCCCAACAAAAGAAAGAAAGACTTTAAAAATGAAGACAACTTAAACAAAGTGATGCAAGAAGTATATGAAGAATAATGTGTAAATAAACTGCAGAGGAGGAAATGAGTTTGGAATAGAGAAAAAGTCATGATAAATCAGGTGAGTATTTAGTGGAACGTTGGATGACTTCTGACTATACAGTGATGAGAAACCTATAAGTTACAGAATATGCTGAAAACTATAAATGCCCTGCGACTGCCGGTAAATACATTTTTTTTTTGCAGAATGGTTCCCTTTAATAAATGTTCTTGTGGACATGGGACATGCTGATTAACCCTTCCTACAGTCCTTGTAACATGGAGAATATGACAGGGACTTATGACATGAAGAGCAGAAGACACAGACTCCAGGAGAAGGGTATCATATGTAATTCATATTCAGGGCGCCCCCTGAAGAAGCTGGGCGAAACACACATCAGGGTGGAGGGACGCACAGCCTCATACTGTGCTGGCACAGCATTACTTAAGGTGCATCAAGGTCGATTATATTGCCCACTGATATACAGTTAGGTCCATATATATTTGGACAGAGACATTTTTCTAGTTTTTGTTCTGTACATCACCAAAATGGATCTACTATATAATTTCCCCATTGTGTCTGTCTCTCTGTAGTGGAAATCTCGCGACGCTTATTGGTCTAGCCGGCCGGGTGTGTCTATTCAGCGTCGCGGGATTTCAGTTACACACAAACAGAAACAATCCACACTCCGCCCTCCCACCCGCCGCTTCCCTGCTCCAGGCTCCCGCTCACCCGGTACAAGTCCTCCCCGCCCGCTCCCAACAGCCCAGTCTCTCCGCCTCCAAAGCACTCCTCAGCCCGATAGCCGCCAGCAGCAGAAAGCCACCCCACAGACAGCAGTCCCCCCGCACAACTCCACCAGGTGATGGGGGCAGACACAGGGTGATGGGGGAAGACATATGTGATGGGGGGCAGACACGGAGGCACGGACATGTAAGGGGCAGATGGAGGGAGGCACAGGGAGACACATGGAAGAGGGGCAGACGCAGGGAAGCACAGGGAGACACAGGGAGGTGGGGGACAGACACAAAGATGAGGGGAAGACACAGGGAGGCAAAGGTAGGTGAGGGGCAAACACAGGGAGGTGGTGGGTGAATGCAAGGAGGTACTGAGAGGTGGGAGGCATACACAGGCAGGGTCAGTGGCGGCTGGACAGAAGCCTGGAGCGGGTAAGAACTGAGGGGGGCAAGGGGGGAGGACGGAGAGCAGGATGAGAGGCAATGGCAGAGGCACAGGGGGACACAGGCACAGAGGGTCACAGGCACAAGGGGACACAGGCACAAGGGGACACAGGCACAGAGGGTCACAGCCACAGGGGGACAGGCAGGGGCACAGAGGGACACAGCCCCGTAACGGAAATCCTGAGTGGCTGATTGGTCGCGAACTGCTGGCGTGACCAAACAACAGGCACAGTTCGGCCGCAAATTGGCGCGGGATTTGAACCACGCTTCGCTGATTGCTCGCGCCCGGCCGGCGCAGTCTACAATATTGGCGCAGGATTTAAACACCACTTAGCGGAAAGTCCTGTGTATTCATTGCATTATTCTTACATCTTCATAAATAAACTAGGTACATATTCTAGAATACCCGATGTGTTAGAATCGGGCCACCATCTAGTTTTAAATAATTCAGATGTAGTTTAAATTCAGACTTTCAGCTTTAATCCAGTAAATTGAACAAAATGATTGTATAAAAATGTGAGGAACTAAAGGATTTTTAAAACGCGATCTTTTCATTTCATGGGCTCAAAAGAAATTGGACAAATTAAATAATTGTAAATAAAATGTTATTTTCTGATACTTGGTTGAAAACCCTTTGTTGGCAATGACTGTCTGAAGTCCTGACCTCATGGACATCACCAGACGCGGTTTCCTCCTTTTTAATGCTTTACTGCAGCGGTTCTCAGTTGGGACCTTTCTGTCTTTAACATGTAAAATGTGTCTCTATTGCGATGAGATCAGGTGACTGACGGCCAGTCAGGAATATTCCACTTCTTTGCTTTAATAAATTCCTGGGTTTCTTTGGCTTTATGTTTTGGGACATTGTTCTTCCGTATTATGAAACGTTAACCAATCAGTTTGGCTGGATTTGAGCACCCAGTATGTCTCTGAAAACCCAGAATTCATCTAGCCACTTCTGTCCTGTATCACATCATCAATAAACAATAGGGCCCCAGGGCCACTGTCATCTATGCACATCCGGCCATCACTCTGCCTCCGCCGTGTGTAACCCATGATGTGGCTTTGGATCATGAGCTGTACCATGCCTTCACAATATTTTTGTCTTTCCATCATTCTGGAAGAGGTTGATCATGGCTTCATCTGTCCACAAAATGTTCTTCCAGAATTGTGCTGTTTTTTACAATCTAGCCTTCTTATTCTTGAGGCTTATGAGTGGCTTGCACCGTGCAGTGAACCCTTACTCTTCTTATTCTTGAGGCTTATGAGTGTCTTGCACCGTGCAGTGAACCCTTAGCCTTCTTATTCTTGAGGCTTATGAGTGGCTTGCACCGTGCAGTGAACACTTAGCCTTCTTATTGTTGGGGCTTATGAGTGGCTTGCACCGTGCAGTGACCCCTTAGTCTTCTTATTCTTGAGGCTTATGAGTGGCTTGCACCATGCAGTGAACCCTTAGCCTTCTTATTCTTGAGAGTTAATAGTGACTTGCACCGTGCAGTGAACCCTTAGCCTTCTTATTCTTGAGGCTTATGAGTGGCTTGCACCGTGCAGTGAACCCTTAGCCTTCTTATTCTTGAGGCTTATGAGTGGCTTGCACCGTGTAGTGTACCCTTAGTCTTCTTATTCTTGAGGCTTATGAGTGGCTTGCACCGTGCAGTGAACCCTTAGTCTTCTTATTCTTGAGGCTTATGAGTGACTTGCACCATGCAGTGAAACCTTAGCCTTCTTATTCTTGAGGCTTATGAGTGGCTTGCACCATGCAGTGAACCCTTAGTATTCTTATTCTTGAGGCTTATGAGTGGCTTGCACCATGCAGTGAAACCTTAGCCTTCTTATTCTTGAGGCTTATGAGTGGCTTGCACCGTGCAGTGAACCCTTAGTATTCTTATTCTTGAGGCTTATGAGTGGCTTGCACCGTGCAGTGAACCCTTAACCTTCTTATTCTTGAGGCTTATGAGTGGCTTGCACCGTGCAGTGATCACTTAGCCTTATTCTTGAGGCTTATGAGTGGCTTGCACCTTGTAGTGAACCCTTAGCCTTCTTATTCTTGAGGCTTATGAGTGGCTTGCACCATGCAATGAACCCTTAGCCTTCTTATTCTTGAGGCTTATGAGTGGCTTGCACTGTGCAGTGAACCCTTAGCCTTCTTATTCTTGAGGCTTATGAGTGGCTTGCACCATGCAGTGAAACCTTAGTCTTCTTATTCTTGAGGCTTATGAGTGGCTTGCACCATGCAGTGAACCCTTAGCCTTCTTATTCTTGAGGCTTATGAGTGGCTTGCACCATGCAGTGAACCCTTAGTCTTCTTAGTCTTGAGGCTTATGAGTGGCTTGCACCATGCAGTGAAACCTTACTCTTCTTATTCTTGAGGCTTATGAGTGGCTTGCACCATGCAGTGAAACCTTAGCCTTCTTATTCTTGAGGCTTATGAGTGGCTTGTACCTTGCAGTGAAACCTTACTCTTCTTATTCTTGAGGCTTATATGAGTGGCTTGCACCTTGTAGTGAACCCTTAGCCTTCTTATTCTTGAGGCTTATGAGTGGCTTGCACCGTGCAGTGAACCCTTAGTCTTCTTATTCTTGAGGCTTATGAGTGGCTTGCACCCTGCTGTGAACCCTTAGCCTTCTTATTGTTGAGGCTTATGAGTGGCTTGCACCCTGCTGTGAACCCTTAGTCTTCTTATTCTTGAGGCTTATGAGTGGCTTGCACCGTGCAGTGAACACTTAGCCTTCTTATTCTTGAGGCTTATGAGTGGCTTGCACCATGCAGTGAACCCTTAGTCTTCTTATTCTTGAGGCTTATGAGTGGCTTGCACCGTGCAGTGAACCCTTAGTCTTCTTAGTCTTGAGGCTTATGAGTGGCTTGCACCTTGCAGTGAGCCTCTGTATTCTTTCATGCAGTCTTCTCTTTATGCTAGATTTGGATATTGATACACCTACATCTTGGAGTGCTGTCACATGGTTGGCTGTTGTGAAGGGGTTTCTCTTCACCATGGTAATTATTCTCCCATCATCCACCACTGTTGTCTTCTGTGGGCGTCCAGGTCTTTTTGCATTGTTGAGGTCACCAGTGTTTTCTTTCTTTCTCAGGATGTACCACAGTGTAGATTTTGCCCCTCCTAATATTGTGGCAATATGTCTGATTTTTTTTGTGTTTTTGCAGATGAAGGATGGCTTGTTTCACCTGCATAGAGAGTTCCTCTGACCGTATGATTACTTCTCAGCAAAATCTTCAAAATGCAAGCACCACACCTCAAATCAACTCCAGACCTTTTATGTACTTAACTGAGCCATATGATTTGTCCTGAGAAAGAAGCCCATGGGGGCTTTGAATCTCGTTGACTTGATATATCATCTACATGGACTGATCTAATATTCTTCCTTGGTTAAACAGCAGAGCAGGTTTACACCAATTCATCACCCTATATCAACATCTCTCCACGTGGGTCCGCAGCAGCTGTTATATCCTTATACGAGATATATAGTGGTTGTGACTATCACAACAACCAATGGTGAGCCTTTCCTGCACTAATATGGCAATTGTGTATGAAGGATAAGACCCTATTTTCGCTAATTCTCTCTCCAGATTTTTGGCTTAATTGAGAATGAAATAATGAAGGAATTGCCCAGACCTACCCATGAAAAAGCCTTTGAGTCAATTGCCCAATTACTTTTGGTCCCTTTAAAAACAGCGTGGCATATGTAATGGAGCTGAAACTCTCCGTTTCTTCCCCCTGGGCCCCATCTCTCACAGACGTATTGCGGGGACACACACAGAAACACACAGATGCACTTTTTAACCCTCCTCAGGGAGCCCACAGTGATCCCCGGTGATGTCTTCCCGAAACACTGCATCGTGTATCGTACTTCAGGACCTTAGAAGGTCACATGGCTCAGTCACATGATGTGCAGGTCCTGTAACTCAATTCACGCAGCTTCTGTCAGTGCACAGGAGGTAGAATCACCAGGGGTCGCCGTTACCTTGCGGGGGAGGGTGAGTATTGCAGCATTTTTCCTTTGTGAATTGCTGTAAGAAAGGACCACAAACAAAGTGTGGGGAAACCAATCTGTCTGTGATGCCCCAAAACGGGCCTGTTAATTGACAGGGACTATCATAAACGCAGGCGATTTCTGCAGAAAAACTCACATGTGGGCACGACGTTTTACAAAACATATTGACTTTAATGTTAAGGCTGTGGGGGCTGCAGAAACGCAGCAAACAAACGCAGCACAAAGGTCCAGTGGGCACAGAGCCGAACTGTAATTTCCAGTGTAACTATTATGTACATGATGTCCTATAGGTGGTGCTGTTTTCAGGACAAAAGTTACAGACACCAAGACAGACAGACTGGACAGACTGGACGGGGCTTTTATTTTAAACATTTTGCATTCACAAAAAAATGTCATTTAAATTTTTTTGAAACTTTACAAAACTTTAAAGTATGGAAGAAAGTGAAGTGTTCCCAGATTCCAGACAGGTATCATGGACTTACGTTTGTGATGTTCTTCTGCACCAGGTCATCATCATTGTGACATTCCCTTAACTCCGGCACGCCGCTCCTCATTAGGGTAGAGAGCTGCTCTGGACACACGCTCGGATCCAAGCGCCTGACAACAATAAAAGGATATGAAAACAAGAAAAGTTAATAAATTGTACATGAACAAAAAAATATATCACTCCCTGCAGTCCTGATGCCACATAACTGGAGTAATCTCTGCTGGAATCACACTCAAGGGGACGTGACTGCAGAGAGTCGATGGGCTGCACTAGCCACAGACAGACTGGCTCCAACCACACACACTGGCTCCAACCACACACACTGGCTCCAACCACACACACTGGCTTCAACCACACACACTGGCTCCAACCACACTGGCTCCACCCACACACGCTGGCTCCAGCCAGCCACACACATGCTGGCTCCACCCACACACACTGGCCCCACCCCACACACACGCTGGCTCCAACCACACTGGCTCCACCCACACACGCTGGCTCCAGCCAGCCACACACACGCTGGCCCCATCCACACACACGCTGGCCCCATCCACACACACGCTGGCCCCATCCACACACACGCTGGCCCCATCCACACACACGCTGGCCCCATCCACACACACGCTGGCCCCATCCACACACACGCTGGCCCCATCCACACACACGCTGGCCCCATCCACACACACGCTGGCCCATCCACACACACGCTGGCCCCATCCACACACACGCTGGCCCCATCCACACACACGCTGGCCCCATCCACACACACGCTGGCCCCATCCACACACACGCTGGCCCCATCCACACACACGCTGGCCCCATCCACACACACGCTGCCCATCACACACAGCTGGCCCCATCCCACACACACGCTGGCCCCATCCACACACACGCTGGCCCCATCCACACACACGCTGGCCCCATCCACACACACGCTGGCCCCATCCACACACACGCTGGCCCCATCCACACACACACTGGCCCCATCCACACACACACTGGCTCCATACACACACACACTGGCTCCATACACACACACACTGGCTCCATACACACACACACTGGCTCCATACACACACACACTGGCTCCATACACACACACACACTGGCTCCATACACACACACACACTGGCTCCATACACACACACACTGGCTCCATCCACACACACTCTGGCTCCATCCACACACACACACACTCTGGCTCCATCCACACACACACACACACTGGCTCTATGCACACACACACTGGCTCCAACCACACACACACTGGCTCCATCCACACACACACTGGCTCCATCCACACACACACTGGCTCCATCCACACACACACTGGCTCCATCCACACACACACTGGCTCCATACACACACACACTGGCTCCATACACACACACACACACACACACTGGCTCCATACACACACACACACACTGGCTCCAACCACACACACTGGCTCCAACCACACACACTGGCTCCAACCACACACACTGGCTCCAACCACACACACTGGCTCCATCCACACACACTGGCTCCATCCACACACACTGGCTCCATCCACACACACTGGCTCCATCCACACACACTGGCTCCATCCACACACACTGGTTCCATCCACACATCAGCACCATCGACACATCAGCACCATCGACACATCAGCAACATCGACACACACTGGCTCCAGCTACACACTGTCTCCATACACACATCGGCACCATCTACACATCGGCACTATGCACACATCGGCACCAATGGTCTCAGGTTGGATGACAAAGTGGAGGCGGGTGATGGAGGCAGCTTTCTAACAGGTCAGGACACCATCATTTCTAGCAATGTGCACATCTATGAACAAGTGAGTGGAAGGACATAAATATCCAGATATACCAGGATGCAAGTTCATTATGTAGCCTGAACCATAAGAAGTTCTGCTGTCCTAAATGGATGATTTAAATAACAACAAAAAAATGTTAAGGCTGTATAGGTTCTAGTATAGCAATAAAATATGTTACCCATTGTATAGTAATCCAATGTACCAGCGGTATGAAATCAAGCTTTGAAAACACATGAACATTAGCCAGGGAGCCCATATAGGTAAAGTATGGAGAACCTCAGAACACTGACCGCCCACAAGGCACTGCCAGGAAGCCCATATAGGTAAAGTGTGGAGAACCTCAGAGCACTGACTGCCCACGAGGCACTGCCAGGAAGCCAATAAGTAAAATACAGAGAACCTCAGAGCACTGACCGCCCACGAGGCACTGCCAGGAAGCCAATAAGTAAAATACGGAGAACCTCAGAGCACTGACCGCCCACAAGGCACTGCCAGGAAGCCAATAAGTAAAATACGGAGAACCTCAGAGCACTGACCGCCCACGAGGCACTGCCAGGAAGCCTATAAGTAAAATACGGAGAACCTCAGAGCACTGACCGCCCACGAGGCACTGCCAGGAAGCCCATAAGTAAAATACGGAGAACCTCAGAGCACTGACCGCCCACAAGGCACTGCCAGGAAGCCAATAAGTAAAATACGGAGAACCTCAGAGCACTGACCGCCCACAAGGCACTGCCAGGAAGCCAATAAGTAAAATACGGAGACCCTCAGAGCACTGACCGCCCACAAGGCACTGCCAGGCTTATTTGCATGTGAAGTCAATGCTTGATTTCTCAACGCTGTTACATCAAATTATGGCAAAACAGGTGACATTTTTACTCTACTTCTGGGGTCTATACACACTCTCTCGTAGTAAATGTCATGATGGGTTTCCTGTCATGGTCAGTGCTACAATCAATATTGAAGACTACAGTTTAACAAAAATAAAAGGGGTTGTCTGCTCTAAACGGAATTCTGTAGTCCCTCTATGTGTCTGCACTTCTCAATCATCCCAGCACTGCGTACTGAAAGGATTCACCGGTTTCTCAGCCGAGAACGGACCTCAGTTATGTGGTATGCATGTTCCAATTACATCGTATGCAGAATTATTAGGCAGGTTGTATTGTAGAGGATTATTTTTATTATTGATCAACAACTTTGTTCTCAAAGAACCCAAAAGACTCAAATATCAAAGCTTAATATTTTTGGAAGTTGGAGTGGGGTTTTTAGATTTGGCTCTTAGGAGGATATCTGTGTGTGCAGGTAACTATTACTGTGCAGAATTATTAAACAACTTAATAAAAAACAAATATATGCCCCTCTCACTTGTTTATTTTCACCAGGTAAACTAATATAACTGCACAAAATTTAGAAATAAACATTTCTGAGATGCAAAAACAAAAAAAATGAGTGCCCAATATAGCCCTCTTTCTTTATGATGACACTCAGCAGCCTCCATCCATAGATTGTGTCAGTTGCTTGATCTGTTTACAATAAACATTGCATGCAGCAGCCACCACAGCCTCCCAGACACTGTTCCCAGAGGTGTACTGTTTTCCCTCCCTTTAGATCTCACATTTTAGGAGGGAGCACAGGTTCTCTATGGGGTTCAGATCAGGTGAACAAGGGGGCCATGTCATTATTTGTTCTTCTTTTAGACCTTTACTGGCCAGCCACGCTGTGGAGTAGTTGGATGCATGTGATGGAGCATTGTCCTGCATGAAAATCATGATTTTCTTGAACGATACCGACTTCTTCCTGTACCACTGCTTGAAGAAGTTGTCTTCCAGAAACTGGCGGAAGGTCCGGGAGTTGAGCTTCACTCCATCCTCAACCCGAAAAGGTCCCATAAGTTCATCTTTGATACCAGCCCATACCAGTACCCCACCTCCACTTTGCTGGCATCTGAGTCGGAGTGGAGCTCTCTGCCCTTTACTGATCCAGCCTCTGGCCCATCCATCTGGACCATGAAGAGTCACTCTCATTTCATCAGTCCATAAAACCTTTGAACAATCAGTCTTCAGATATTTCTTGGCCCAGTCTTGACGTTTTATCTTATGTTTCTTGTTCAGAGGTGGTGGTTTTTCAGCCTTCCTTACCTTGGCCATGTCCCTGAGTATAGCACACCTTGTGCTTTCTGATACTCCAGTAACATTGCAGCTCTGAAATATGGCAAAACTGGTGGCAAATGGCATCTTGGCAGCTTCACACTTGATTTTCCTCAATTCATGGGCAGTTATTTTGCGCCTTTTTTGCCCTCACAATTCTTGCGACCCTATTGGCTATTTGCCATGAAACGCTTGATTGTTCGGTGATCGCCTCAAAAGTTTGGCAATTTCCAGACTGCTGCATCCCTCTGCAAGACATCTCACAATTGTGGACTTTTCAGAGCCCGTCACATCTCTCTTCTGACCCATTTTGCCTAAGGAAAGGCATTTGCCTAATAATTAAGCACACCTTATATAGGGTGTTGATGTCATTACACCACACCCTCCTCATTACAGAGATGGACATCACCTGATTTACTTAATTGGTAGTTGGCTCTCAGCCTATACAGCTTGGAGTAGGACAACATGGATAAAAAGTATCATGGGATCAAAGAACTCACTTCCCTAATAATTCTGCACACAGTGTAGTGGTCGTGGCCTCACTCAATACAAGTGTGACTAGAGGACTACGCCTACTAGTCAGACACTCCCACCTGATGCACTAGTATCAATGAGGTCACGCCCACTAGTCTGGTTCTGGCTGGGAACATGCATACTCCATATTTGCGGTCAATTCCTGGCTTACAAACCAGCAGCCCATGCAGTGCACAGTGCTGTTCTGAGAGGATGGAGAAGTGCAGACATAGAGTGACTACAGAATTATCAGTTTAGACCGGACAACCCCTGTAAGAGGAGAATTCAGTACTACATAGACGTTCTCTTACCATTGTGCCAGGAGAGCTCGCCAAGTTTTCAGGATTTCTTCCTCACATTCTTTAAGGACATTCCCAAAGTCGCTCACAGGGGGCGCTCCATCACCTAAGGAATAGAAGAAACATAGAAGTGTTCAGAAATTCCAGAACCAAAAACCAAGGAGCAGCGCTCACCGTCACCATATGCTGAAGATCTGTTGATATTATAGACGATTCTCTTAGCGCTAACTCTTTGAATATGGCGTCTAAAATGACTTACCAGGGATATGCATTTAACCCTCTGGCAGGGTGTTTATTAAAATCGATTAAAAGTTGACAACAAAATCAGGTCATACTAAAAACAATTCTTCTATATACAAAGTAGTAAAACTGCAAGTTAAAATATGACCTCTTGTGCAGTCAAGCAGTGGTGAGTACGCCACCCTTATGAGATTGCAGCCATACAATCTGTACAATGTAATCTATACAGTTCTAGGATATGTTTGAGTAAGTCTTTATTATTACATATATTAAAAGAAAATATATGTCATTATAAAGACTTACTCAAACATATCCTAGCACTGTATAGATTACATTGTATAGATTGTATGACTGCAAACTCCTTTAGACGCAGCCACAAGGTGCGATGTGCATTTGTGTTCAATACTTTGTAGGATTTACCTTTCACTGCAATTACTGTGCAAGTCTCTGTCAATTTTGCACATCTACCATCCTGTATGTGCCCCTGGTATATGACGCCTCATCCTGCTTTATATGTTCCATCCTGGAATAAGTAACACATCCTGGTGTATGCGCTTTATCCTGGTATACTGTATGTGCCCCACCCTGGTGTATGTGCCCCACCCTGGTGTATGTGCCCCACCCTGGTGTATGTGCCCCACCCTGGTGTATGTGCCCCACCCTGGTGTATGTGCCCCACCCTGGTGTATGTGCCCCACCCTGGTGTATGTGCCCCATCCTGGTGTATGTGCTCCATCCTGGTGTATGTGCTTCATCCTGGTGTATGTGCCCCATCCTGGTGTATATGATCCCCCATCCTGGTATCAGTGCCCATATCCTGGTATGTGCCCCATATCCTGGTATATGATACCCCATCCTGATATATACGGCCCATATTCTGGTACATATGCGCCATCCTGGTATATATGCGCCATATCCTGGTATATGGTCCCCCATCCTAATATATGTGCCTCATCTTTATATATGGCGCATATCTTAGTATATGATACCCCATCCTAGTGTGTGCCCCATATCCTGGCATATGATCTCCCATCCTGGTATATGTGCCCCATCCTCATATACGGCCTATATCCTGGTATATGTGCCCATATGCAGGCATGTGCCCCATATCCTGGTTATGATTACCCTTTCTGGTATATGTGTTCATATCCTGGTATTTGTCCCTCATCCTGGCATATGGGCCCCCATCACGGCGCACACTTAAAAAAATGAATGATTATACTCACCTCCCATCACTCCCCTGCAGCATAGCAGCATCCTTCTGTCTTCTTTTGCTGGCAACTGCTGATCAGCGTGTGAGCACACAGCGATGATGTCATTGGCCACAGTTCACACACCGCATCAGCTGATGGCACAAAACAACAGGAGGATGCTGTAATGCTGCAGGGGAGTTATGGACGGTGAGTATAATCTTTCTTCTGGGATATTCACTACTCCCATGCCAACGATAACTGACCAAACACAGGACCAGGAGGAATTAACCCCCTGAGGAAAGTACAGTAAGAGACACTTGACACTGACCAAACACAGGACCAGGGGGCCAAAGGAGAGATAGGGACCCCGCAGAAGGACCTCATTGTCAGTTATAGAGCAAAGCCCTAGGAGGGAAGAAAGTGGTGAGTTCAGTTACAGGAAGAGCTCACCCCAATCCACAGTACGCAGAGACAGAGGAGGCCTCACAACTCTCCAGGTGATAATCCTGAATTGCACCGAGAACCTGGTTACCCTCTTGGACTGTACCTGATACCCGTCATCAGTAAAAGGTACCAAAACAAAGACCACTGTGTGTGTCTGCTTCCCCGCCGCTGCCCACAGCATACCCCTGCAGAGACACTACTACGACTCCCCTCATCCTTCCCCGCTGCCCTGAGGTAAAGTTCCACCTGTGGGGAGATGTACCACACTGAGCTGCACCCACCATCACCTCAGTGGTCGGCCACAGCGCTGGTATCCACCGTTATCAGGTACCACGGGTGGCGTCACGTAACCAATCCCCTTCACCACCATCATCCCTCGCCATTGAGGGCCCAGGGCATGGGACTGGGGACCGACCAGCCGTGATCCCCCCCATCCAAGTCGCCATCAGCCCCGATACCCGAGTACCCCCTACCCTGTCGACCACCTCACAGTCACATGCCAACTAGACATGTGAGGCCTCGATCAATGAAAATGAACTGAGTGAGGCTGGACACGTCTAGTCAGAATGTGGCCAGACGTATATAAATCACATACTTGTGCTCACATGACCGTCCAATCTTATCATTAGCACAAGAGAATCCTGAAAGTGGCCAGTGCAAACGCTGTGAGAATTCAGAGGCCTGCAGTCACCTAGAGGGACTACAGGCTTTCATCTCAAACCTGGACAATTCCTTTAATTATAACATTAAGCCCTGTAACCCAATCTTACCAGCGTGTAATATACACTCCATATACCAGACCTCTGCCCTTCCTTCACAACCTCCCTCTCCAACATCACGTAAGGAGACCTTACTCGTCTTCTCTTCAAATCAGACCTCACCACTTGTGCACTAGACCCCATGTCTTCCCACCTCCTCCCCAACCTCACTAACATGCTCATCCCAGCCCTAACCCATCCCTTCAACCTATCACTATCTTCCGGGACCTTCCCCTCTGCTTTCAAACATGCCACCATCACACCCATCCTCAAAAAAACAAACCTTTACCCTACTGCTATGACCAGCTACCGCCCCATATCGCTGCTCCCGCTCGCTTCCAAACTCCTTGAACAACACGTCCATGCTCAACTTTCCTCCATCTCTCATCTAACTCTCTCCTTGACAACTTACAACCCGGCTTCTGCTCCCAAGCATCTGCATGCAGACTGCGGCCCCTATGTTTATAATGGAGCACACGGCGGTCTGCAGATGCTTGCAGACCGCCGTGCGCTCTAATTGCCCGCCATTAGTGATCTGTGCGCATGCGGATGCCTGCGCACAAATCACACACTCTCGCCCGCACCCGGGACGCGAGATGTTGCGTCCCGGGTGCGGGCGAGAGTGTGTGATTTGTGCGCAGGCATCCGCATGCGCACAGATCACTAATGGCGGGCAATGAGAGCGCACGGCGGTCTGCAAGCATCTGCAGACCGCCGTGCGCTCCATTATAAACATAGGGGCCGTGGTCTGCATGCAGATGCATCTGCAAGTCTGAAGGCAGCCTTACTGAAAATGTGTAATGCGGTTCTCCATGGTAGCTCTCTCCCCCCTCAGGCCCTTGAAGCACACATTTCTCTCCTTCATAAGGAGGTCAAGGATCCTACTTTATGTGGAAGCTACAGACCCATCTCCCTGCTCAATGTCCATTTGAAAATGTTTGCTAGTTTAATAGCGGGGCGTTTGACGGGTCCGATACCTCATCTTGTCACTCCAGAACAGACGGGATTTGTAAGAGGGAGAGACGGGAGAGACAATGCCGGCAGAATCTTGCATTTAACACAACATGCAAAGATCCGTAATAAGCCTTTAGTCCTCTTAAGCAGAGAAGGCCTTCGACAGGGTGGACTGGATGTTTCTCCGGGGCACCCTGATAGCCTTTGGTATACCTCTCCAGATTACAGAAGCTATATTTAAAATGTACTCCTCCCTTCGGCGCGATTGAGGGTCAACAATATGCTTTCAGACCCATTTGAGATTGGAAATGGTACGAGGCAGGGATGCCCTATGTCCCCACTCTTGTTCGTACTAGTAATGGAGCCGCTATTGCGGAATATTCAACAAAGTGATGAGATTCGAGGCATTCAATTACAAAAGACACACCATAAGTCAGCGGCATTTGCAGATGATCTATTGGTGATCTTGTCTAACCCTGACAGGGGCATCCCTGCCTTGATGAAGATAATAGATCATTATGGACGTCTATCAAACTATAAAATTAACCTCTCAAAGTCCGAGGCGTTGAGTCTAAATGTAGTTAAAACCTCAATAGCTAATTATAAAATAAAATACCCATTTAAATGGCCATCTAGATACATTACCTACTTAGGTATCAAAATCGGCCGCACGGCTAAAGACCTACTAGATCTCAATGTTTTGCCGGCATTGGAGGGAGCAATGGAAACAGTTAAATCTTGGAGATCTCCTTAAAAGTTTAATATTACCAAAGTTTCTGTATCTCTTTCAGATGCTACCAATACATATCCCAGCCCGTATTCTAAACAAAATCCATTCATTCTTTTTAAATTTTATATGGCGAAATAGACACCCTAGGATAAACTATCAAACACTCGCCCTACCGAGGGATAGAGGGGGCATGGGTGCACCTGACATATATAAATACTACAAAGCAGCTATGCTGACCAGGGTGATAGAATGGATACGCAAACCCCCTCTATGGCTGTCAATAGAGGAACAAACTGCTCCTGTGTCCCTTCGTCCCCTGGCTCTAATGATGGACTTCCATGACAAATCTCTCCCTTTTACCAACGCTTTAACTAAAGCAGTCATCAATGTTTGGGCTAAGGAAAACACCACACTGATCCCTCCCTTGTCACCTATCCTGACCCACCAGGATATGGTGGGCACTTTATTGACAAACACCCTACATACTGACGATACCAGTCCTACCTCATCGCACTCTCCTGCTGTGCCATTGGAGCGGGTGTTCTCAGACGGAGCACTTCTTTCTTATAAAGAACTGCAACAATTAGATAACATACCCACTATATCTATTCTTCAATACATAAAACTGAAGACCTATGTCTGGAAACATATAAAACGAATTCTCCCGACCAGACCCCTAACTCTCTTTGAGAATTTATGTGCACAAATACAAGAACCTCGTAGATTACTATCCCTTCTGTACAAACGTCTATTGAACGATCATGCACACATCAAAAGAGCTTTCCTGAGTTTATGGGATCAAATTCACAGAAGCTCAAATCAAACAGATCTACCGCGGGTCTCATGGCCCTTCACCCTGTGTAAAGGTACAGGAGAATTCATATAAAGTGGTGACCCGCTGGTACCGCACTCCTGTGCTTCTATATACATGGCGTAATAGTGGGGACGGATAAATGTTGGACGTGTGGCCTACATCTGGGATCACATCTACACATTTGGTGGCAATGCCCCAGTATACATTATTGGAAGATAATTGAGGGGATAATAACTGAGGTCATACATAGAGAGGTAGTTTTAACCCCTTCTATTGCACTACTTAACCTCCCCTTATGGCTTAAAAATGCAATATCCTCGAGATTAGCATCCAATATAATTGCTGCAGGCAGACTCCTCATAGCAGCCCGATGGAGCTCTACTCAAATTCCTACAAAATCGCATGTTATCTGCGAGATAGACTCCCTATATCGTACAGCAGAGATAGCAGCCTTATCCTTCAGCTCCTATCCCCGTGGCTGTACTACAGATCAAAACCAGAATTGTTAGAGGCCCTGATGAACGCCTAAATACTTACTTTAACTGAGACGTGAACTAAAGTACTATTGATCTAGACACTATGGAAAGATCTATACTAAAATAAGTGAAGTGAAAATGACATTTCTGTGGAGTACCACATGCTACCCCTTCTAATGTTACCCCATCCACTATTATAATATGCTTAATTGAATCCTCTATCCTTATACACCCCTCTTCTCACTAATTGACTCAACTTTGAATAAGAACTATGTTGATCTTTTCCTTTTTCATACCTATCTACATTACAATAGATTGTTAGATTGCAATTCATTTTGTAACCCTGTATAGTTTTTCAGATAGAATCTTGAATTCATGTATATCGCATTCTATTATACCAAAACTGTTATTTGTGGCTTTTCTAATGTTTAATAAAATAAAAAGAACATTAAAGGAAAGAGAGGTAAAAATGATAAAATCACCCTGTAAATTTTTATTCCTAAAACTAACACCTGCATCAGATAAGATCTGCTCGTTAGTCTGCATCTAAAAAGGAGAGTTCTTACCTTGGAGAGCTGCTGCACCAAGTGGACTGACATGAATCATGGCTCCAACACCAGAGGATTATCAAACTCTTATAAGAGGGTAAGTCATCAGGCAATGTTGAAAAAGATCTTGGTTGTTCACAGTCAGCGGTGTCTAAAATCTGGACCAAATACAAACAACATGGGAAGATTGTTAGAGGCAAACATACTGGTAGACCAAGGAAGACATCAAAGCGTCAAGACCGGAAACTTAAAGCAACATGTCTCCAAAACAGGAAATGCACAACAAAACAAATGAGGAAACTGGAGTCAATGTCTGTGTCACAGTGTAGTGAATGCTGATGAGGGAATGGCAGTTATGGGCAGGGTGACCAGGGAACACTAGTCTGACACTAGTCTAGGGACCCTGTCTGATGGTGAGAAAGTTCAGACCTCCTCCACCAGCCCTGCACTATTTCCCCCTCACCTCCCTCAACAGAATCGGGATACAGCAACTCCAAAGGACATCAGTCACACAAACACACAGGACTGCACAGCACGGCTTCCAGGCATAGAGTGAAACTCTATCAGCAGCACCACCTGGTGGAAGGAGAGGCTACTTAAAGCCTAGGGGGAGGGGAGTTCAGGTGAGTCACACATTAACCCCGCAACCAGCAGTTGAACCCAATAGTGAATGCAGTTCTGGAGCACCACACAGGAGGCCAGGACCTTCACAACTATCAACCATGCAGCTCTTAAAGACAAACACATACACAGAAGCATACAGCAATGTCAGCGCCATCTAAGCGCTTGACTGTTTGTGACTGAACTGTAAGAAACCGCCTAAAGGAAATGGGATTTACATACAGAAAAGCTAAACAAAAGCCATCATTAACACCTAAACAGACAAAAACAAGGTTACAATGGGCTAAGGAAAAGCAATTGTGGACTGTGGATGACTGGATGAAAGTCATATTCAGTGATGAATGGCGAATCTGCATTGGGCAAGGGGATGATGCTGGAACTTTTCTTTGGTGTCGTTCCAATGAGATTTATAAAGATGACTGCCTGAAGGGAACATGCAAATTTCCACAGTCTTGATGATATGGGGCTGCATGTCAGGTAAAGGCGCTGGGGAGATGGCTGTCATTACATCTTCAATAAATGAGAAGGTGTAATGATATAGCGCATACCAAACTTTTATGGTCACCGGCCACGGGCAGTAGCGCGTGATAGGCCTGCTGGGTTCCCTGGAGCCGCGCCCAGTCTGTACAGGAGCCACCGCCCGAAACAGGAAGTGCCATCCAGGAACCTCTGATGCATGCCCCAGGGACCGCAGCTGAAGGAGGGAGACGCTGGAGAGCTGAACAGGCCTCCGGCGCTACAATACACGGCCTGCTTTGCCTTTTAGGACGCAGGAAGGCCGGATGGTCCCACCATAGGAGCCATGAGAAGGAGGAGGAGGCCGCCCCCGACGTCCATCCCTGGCCCGGCTGTAAATACACCCCAATGCTGCTTCTGCCGGCCTCACAGCACTGGAACCTCTCCATGCCCCAAGGGGGACAGGAAGACACTGGAGTATTGAGGAAGGGGAGGGGCTTTTAACCTCTCTGTGTTCCTGTCCCCCAATAGGGCGTGGACGACATCCTCCAATGCTGTCGTGGAAGGCGAATGGAGAAAAGGCCGCAGTGACCATATGTGTGAGTGGAGAACTACAACTCCCAGCATGTCCTCACAGGCCACAGGGGGTGGGGCATGATATATATATATATACACACTCTGCAGTCTATTGTAGAACTACATCTTCCAGCATGCCCTGACAGAAGATGCTATAATATAATAGGCTTAGGCTATATACATATGCATGCATTGTGCAACCCAGCCGCAGTAGAACTACAACTCCCATCATGTCCTCACAGGCTGCAGGTGCTCTCTAACTCTGTCATGTGCTTATATAGGTGCGGACACATATGTATATTTACTGCAATCTGTTGTTCCTTAAATGTCGGGCAAGTACAACTCCCAGCATGTCCTCACAGGCCACAGGAAAGAAGAGCGTTCTCTCTCTATGTCGGGCGTGTATATATATATATACTGCAGTCTATTGCTTTTTAACTGTTGTGGAACTATAACTCCCAGCATGATCAGTTTCCAGCTTCAGCAGCATCCTGGGACCTCAGATGCAACTTGATAGTGACAGAACTACAACTCTCAGCATGCCTGGACAGCTTCCAGCAGACGCTATATCATGTCAATAGGTAGTAGAACAACAACTCCCAGCAAGTTCAGTTTGCAGCTTCAGTGGCATCCTGGGATATTATATGCAACTTGTTAGTAAACCACAACTCCCAGCATGCCCTGCCAGATTGCAGCAGTGCAATCCAACTGCAGTAGGACTACAACCCCCAGCATGTCCTCAGTCTGCAGCCAGGACATACGGTAACCCCAGCCGTCGCCCTGACCGCTCAGACAGGAGGGAAGGAGATTACATATAAAGTCTGCAGTACGACTGTTATAGGACTACAACTCCCAGCATGTCCAGGGGTGAGTAGATGTGTACCTGTGGCTGCACAATTGTTGTAGAACTACAACTCCTAGCATTCCCTGACAGAAGATACTATAGGATAATAATGACATATACATTCATTGTGCAACTGCAGGACAACAACTCCCAGCATGCTCAGGGGTGCATTCATCAGTAATCTGCAGCCTGTGACTGCACAACTGCTGTAGAACTACAAGCCCCAGCATGCCATGAGGTGCAAAGATTAGTCATCTGCAACAGTGGCTGCAGGACTACAAGTCCCAGCATGTCCATGTGCACACATAGGTGTATCTAGAAGTCATTACAGCCTGTGGCTGCAGCACTATACCTCCCAGCGTGCCCTCCTGCGGCTGCAGCGCTACACCTCCCAGCGTGCCCTCCTGTGGCTGCAGCACTACACCTCCCAGCGTGCCCTCCTGCGGCTGCAGCGCTACACCTCCCAGTGTGCCCTCCTGCGGCTGCAGCGCTACACCTCCTCCCAGCGTGCCCTCCTGCGGCTGCAGCGCTACACCTCCTCCCAGCGTGCCCTCCTGCGGCTGCAGCGCTACACCTCCTCCCAGCGTGCCCTCCTGCGGCTGCAGCGCTACACCTCCTCCCAGCGTGCCCTCCTGCGGCTGCAGCGCTACACCTCCTCCCAGCGTGCCCTCCTGCGGCTGCAGCGCTACACCTCCTCCCAGCGTGCCCTCCCGTGGCTGCAGCACTACACCTCCCAGCATGCCCTCCTGTGGCTGCAGCACTACACCTCCCAGCGTGCCCTCCTGTGGCTGCAGCACTACACCTCCCAGCATGCCCTCCTGTGGCTGCAGCACTACACCTCCCAGCATGCCCTCCTGTGGCTGCAGCACACCACCTCCCAGCATGCCCTCCTGTGGCTGCAGCACTACTCTTCCAGCATGCCCTCCTGTGGCTGCAGCACTACACCTCCCAGCATGCCCTCCTGTGGCTGCAGCACACCACCTCCCAGCATGCCCTCCTGTGGCTGCAGCACTACTCCTCCCAGCGTGCCCTCCTGTGGCTGCAGCACTACACCTGCCAGCATGCCCTCCTGCGGCTCCTGTACTCACACATGTGGGGGCAGCCTGTGCTGGGTGTCCCGGGGCTGCAGGCTGCCGCATACTGGCTGATGATGCAGGGGCCGCCGGTCCCGGGTGCGGACACCCCTCCTCCTCCGCCGCTCTCCACAGCTTCAGCCTCTTCCCTTCATTCTCCTCCGCAGCTGCCCAGGATACGGACGGTTTACATCCGGGTCTATAGTGGTGACCTCCCGCGGGGTCAGGTGACGTCACATTGCGGGGAACGCTCCAAATTATGGGCAAAGTATTCCTGTGCCCTCAACCATCATGGCGGCGACAGCGCTTCCGTTTCCGGTCACTGAATGCGCTTCTCCGAGACTCAATAGTACATAGACGCTCTGGTCTCTAAGATTCTATGGTTCACAGGCGCTCTGTCCTACGGTCCTCCGAGACTCTATGGTACATAGACGCTCTGGTCTCTAAGATTCTATGGTTCACAGGCGCTCTGTCCTACGGTCCTCCGAGACTCTATGGTACATAGACGCTCTGGTCTCTAAGTTTCTATGGTTCACAGGCGCTCTGTCCTACGGTCCTCCGAGACTCTATGGTACATAGACGTTCTGGTCTCTAAGATTCTATGGTTCACAGGCGCTCTGTCCTACGGTCCTCCGAGACTCTATGGTACATAGACGCTCTGGTCTCTAAAATTCTATGGTTCACATGCGCTCTGTCCTGCGGTCCTCCGAGACTCTATGGTACATAGACGCTTTCTCCTCCAGTCCTCCCAGACTCTATGGTGTATAACGGGACAGAAGTGATGGACACGTACTGAGCATCCAGGGGAGACAGGTGAGGACCCGCACAGCCCCCGCACCGCAGCGCGCCCCCTGCAGGCCGAGAAGTGGAATATCCTGTGATGGCCGAGTCCTCACCAGACCTCACCACATTGAATCTTACATTGAGCCTGTCACCTCCATACTGCCCCCCAGACTATCAGTCACTACCTGTCCCTGCACCTTCCTATTACTGCTCTAACTATCCCTCTCTGTGCTGAATGTGTGGTGTGAGTGTGTAATAAGATGCTTTTATACCTTAGTGGGGTATATGTTAATGAACCGGGGGCTACCATTACTATCCCCCTAGTCTCCTCTTTTGTCCTTTTCACCGCCTCCAGGAGTCTTTATCTCGTGATATTGAAATCATATTTACTGCCTCCAGCCCGGCTCCCTCCGCTCTGCTGTGCAGCCTTCCTGTGGTATGACGCCGAACGCCTCATTTCCTCAACTGCAGGCCCGATGTTTACCTTAGCAGTGTTGCTAAGGTAAACATCGGGTTTCTATGGGGCCCCGCTTAGCAGCACCGTGCGCTGCTAATGTAAACACCGGAGGTGACCGGCGATGGTGACGACCTCACACCGGAGGAGACCGGCGATGGTGACGACCTCACACCGGAGGAGACCGGCGATGGTGACGACCTCACACCGGAGGAGACCGGCGATGGTGACGACCTCACACCGGAGGAGACCGGCGATGGTGACGACCTCACACCGGAGGAGACCGGCGATGGTGACCTCCTCACACCGGAGGAGACCGGCGATGGTGCCGACCTCACACCGGAGACCGGCGATGGTGACCTCCTCACACCGGAGAGACCGGCGATGGTGACGTCTTCACACCGGAGGAGACCGGCGATGGTGACGACCTCACACCGGAGGAGACCGGCGATGGTGACGACCTCACACCGGAGGAGACCGGCGATGGTGACGACTCACACCGGAGGAGACCGGCGATGGTGACGAGCTCACACCGGAGGAGACCGGCGATGGTGACGAGCTCACACCGGAGGAGACCGGCGATGGTGACCTCCTCACACCGGAGGAGACCGGCGATGGTGACGACCTCACACCGGAGGAGACCGGCGATGGTGACGACCTCACACCGGAGGAGACCGGCGATGGTGACGACCTCACACCGGAGGAGACCGGCGATGGTGACGACCTCACACCGGAGGAGACCGGCGATGGTGACGACCTCACACCGGAGGAGACCGGCGATGGTGACGACCTCACACCGGAGGAGACCGGCGATGGTGACATGCTCACAGCACGAGGAGACCAGCGATGGTGACGTCCTCACACTGGAGGAGACCGGCGATGGTGACATGCTCACAGAGAGGAGACCGGCGATGGTGACATGCTCACAGCAGAGGAGACCGGCGATGGTGACGTCCTCACACTGGAGGAGACCGCGATGGTGACGATCTAACACGGAGGAGACCGGCGATGGTGACGACCTCACACCGGAGGAGACCGGCGATGGTGACGACCTCACACCGGAGGAGACCGGCGATGGTGACGACCTCACACCGGAGGAGACCGGCGATGGTGACGACCTCACACCGGAGGAGACCGGCGATGGTGACGACCTCACACCGGAGGAGACCGGCGATGGTGACGACCTCACACCGGAGGAGACCGGCGATGGTGACGACCTCACACCGGAGGAGACCGGCGATGGTGACGACTCACGACCGAGAGGAGACCGGCGATGGTGACGACCTCACACCGGAGGAGAGCGGCGATGTGTGACGACCTCACACACGGAGGAGAGCGGCGATGGTGACGACCTCACACCGAGGGCGAGAGGAGAGAGCGGCGATGGTGACGACCTCACACCGGAGGAGAGCGGCGATGGTGACGACCTCACACCGGAGGAGAGCGGCGATGGTGACGACCTCACACCGGAGGAGACGGCGATGGTGACGACCTCACACCGGAGGAGACGGCGATGGTGACGACCTCACACCGGAGGAGACCGGCGATGGTGACGACCTCACACCGGAGGAGACCGGCGATGGTGACGACCTCACACCGGAGGAGACCGGCGATGGTGACGACCTCACACCGGAGGAGACCGGCGATGGTGACATGCTCACAGCAGAGAGGAGACCGGCGATGGTGAAGACCTCACACCGGAGGAGACCGGCGATGGTGACGAGCCTCACACACCGGAGGAGAGACCGCGGCGATGGTGACGACCTAACACCGGAGGAGACCGGCGATGGTGACGACCTCAACCGGAGGAGACCGGCGATGGTGACGACCTCACACCGGAGGAGACCGGCGATGGTGACGACCTCACACCGGAGGAGACCGGCGATGGTGACGACCTCACACCGGAGGAGACCGGCGATGGTGACGACCTCACACCGGAGGAGACCGGCGATGGTGACGACCTCACACCGGAGGAGACCGGCGATGGTGACGACCTCACACCGGAGGAGACCGGCGATGGTGACGACCTCACACCGGAGGAGGAACCGGCGATGGTGACGACCTCACACCGGAGGAGACCGGCGATGGTGACGACCTCACACCGGAGGAGACCGGCGATGGTGACGACCTCACACCGGAGGAGACCGGCGATGGTGACGACCTCACACCGGAGGAGACCGGCGATGGTGACGACCTCACACCGGAGGAGACCGGCGATGGTGACATGCTCACAGCAGAGGAGACCAGCGATGGTGACGTCCTCACACCGGAGGAGACCGGCGATGGTGACATGCTCACAGCAGAGGAGACCGGCGATGGTGACGACCTCACACCGGAGGAGACCGGCGATGGTGACGACCTCACACCGGAGGAGACCGGCGATGGTGATGACCTAACACCGGAGGAGACCGGCGATGGTGACATGCTCACAGCAGAGGAGACCAGCGATGGTGACGACCTCACACCGGAGGAGAGCGGCGATGGTGACGACCTCACACCGGAGGAGAGCGGCGATGGTGACGACCTCACACCGGAGGAGACCGGCGATGGTGACGACCTCACACCGGAGGAGACCGGCGATGGTGACGACCTCACACCGGAGGAGACCGGCGATGGTGACGACCTCACACCGGAGGAGACCGGCGATGGTGACGACCTCACACCGGAGGAGACCGGCGATGGTGACGACCTCACACCGGAGGAGACCGGCGATGGTGACGACCTCACACCGGAGGAGACCGGCGATGGTGACGACCTCACACCGGAGGAGACCGGCGATGGTGACATGCTCACAGCAGAGGAGACCGGCGATGGTGACGTCCTCACACTGGAGGAGACCGGCGATGGTGACATGCTCACAGCAGAGGAGACCGGCGATGGTGACATGCTCACAGCAGAGGAGACCGGCGATGGTGACGTCCTCACACTGGAGGAGACCAGCGATGGTGACATGCTCACAGCAGAGGAGACCAGCGATGGTGACATGCTCACAGCAGAGGAGACCGGCGATGGTGACATGCTCACAGCAGAGGAGACCAGCGATGGTGACGTCCTCACACTGGAGGAGACCAGCGATGGTGACATGCTCACAGCAGAGGAGACCAGCGATGGTGACATGCTCACACCGGAGGAGACCAGCGATGGTGACGACCTCACACCGGAGGAGACCGGCGATGGTGACGACCTCACACCGGAGGAGACCGGCGATGGTGACATGCTCACAGCAGAGGAGACCAGCGATGGTGACGTCCTCACACTGGAGGAGACCAGCGATGGTGACATGCTCACAGCAGAGGAGACCAGCGATGGTGACATGCTCACAGCAGAGGAGACCAGCGATGGTGACGACCTCACACCGGAGGAGACCGGCGATGGTGACGACCTCACACCGGAGGAGACCGGCGATGGTGACGACCGAAAGACTCCAGTCATCGCTGCAAAGGATTCTCCACAAAGGGTTAAAAATAAACTTTATTTATTGGAAAATGAAATTGTCCAATTACTTTTGAGCTTCTGAAATGAGGGAAAAAAAATGACTGAAATTCCTAAACATTTCACCGGATGTTTTTGTTCAATCCCTTTTAATTAGGCCTGAAAGTCTCCACTTCAATTCTGTCTCAGTTGTCTCATTGCACATTAAAAAATGGAGACCTTCAGAGCTGAAATCACGAAGATTGAATTACTGGACAAAGATTTCTGGACCTCAGTGTAGGGTGTGCACCAATGCTACATTAATGAGATCTATTATTTCTAGAAGGAGGTGGGTTCACTTAACGAGTAGAAGAACAGGAGATCGGCAAGTATCAACCAAGAATGAGAAACACTGGGAAATAGGAGCTAAAATCCAGGAGAAAGATCAGGAAGCTGCAAGAAAAGATCAACTGGGATCAGTAATATAGAATCAGATCTCGATGTTAATAAATCCCCCTGGAGACGCGAGTGTCTGATACACAGGAGCAGCTGAATGAATTAGAAGATCAGCAAAAAGTGACTTATATCAGTAATTCAAAACCCTTCATCCTCACTACTTTAATGTTCTGAGATCATGACCTTTGGGTTTTCATTAATCATCAACATTAACAGAAATAAACACATGAAATAGCTCCCTCTGTGTGTAATGACTCTATATAATAGATGTGGTCACTTTATGGATTGAATTAGTGAGATAAAGTCACTTTGTGATGATCTAATTCATTGAGATGAATGTGTAAATGTTCAGTAAGATTCTTTATTGGAGCCGCCCTCCAGCGTTATTCTTCTATGTTCAATCTTTGGTTATCAGTCATTTAAACATAAACATAACAAAGTAACAAAACATCAGTGGTATAGATGTCTCACATAGTCATAGCTCATATACACTTATGTCTGTTACCTAGGTCCTTATGATAAAGATGTACTGTTAAGGCCCCTTCACACGGGGTGATGTCACCTGCAACATCGCTGAAAAGTCCCGGGTTCAGCGACATCACAGGTGCGTTGTGCTGTGTGACGGCACGATGCAACTGCGATAAATCGCTGGATCGCAGCTGACAGGTTTACCGACATGTTGCTCCAGCGATCTGCACACATCGCTCCGTGTGACACGGAGATAACGATGTTGCCAGCGATTTGGCCCGTTAACAACATTGATGCATATCACTCGCTGTGTTGTGCACAGCCCAGCGAGCGATAGGTGCTACAACATCATGGCGGCATCGCTGGCAACATCGCTGCGTGTGACACCTAAGGCATGCAATTTCACTTGCAACTTACTGGTTGCAGTGAAATCATGGACACATTGTTCTATTTTCTTGCTGTGTACAAATGTAACAATGTGTCCATGATTTCACTGCAACCAGTAAGTTGCAAGTGAAATTGCATGCAATGTTGCGACGTGTAAAGGTATCCTAAAGTCCACTTAGGGTCTCCATTAGGACATCTAAGGGCACTGTTACACGCAGGGGTGGGCTGGTGGTGCACTTAGCCCCGGGTGGCTGTATGTTTTTTCCAGCCCTAGCACGTGGGGTGGGGGTTGGGGGTGCTGATGAACGAAGTGAGGAGCAGGGGGGAGGTTGGGACGGACACTCACCATGCCTCCTGGCGGGTGCGTCCGATGTCGGCTGCTGTGATAAAAGCAGCTGCGGTCACAAAGCAGAGCGGGCGGCCCTAAGTGAGGACAATTCCATCAGCCTGGAGGGAACTTGCCCCCCTGCCACCTGGGCCAGTCCGCCCCTGATTACACACAGCAATATTGCTAGGCAATTTTACTGGCAATTTGCTGGTTGCAGTGAAATCATGGACACATTATTACATTTGTACACGGCCACAAAATAGAACAATGTGTCCATGATTTCACTTCAACCAGCAAATTGCCAGTGAAATTGCATGCAATGTTGTGACGTGTGACGGTACCCTTAGTCCCATTAGATCTACTGCATAGTACTTACTTAGCAAAACTATTTTTGACTATAGGTTACTAAAATCTCAAAATGACATATATTCTATATAGTGTATACTCAAACCTGTCCCATAACCAGAAAAGAACACAGTAATAAAGCCACAGGATGTCGTTCCTAGGACCTTCAAATGTCGTCCTCCCCAAAATATCATCCATATATGGGAGGGGGGATCGCTTGTCATCCTATAAGTGTCAAAAACCGATCACCAAAATAGTTTAAGTCTTTCACGTTCCCACCAGATGTGTATCAAAGACCCAGCATGTACTCCACACCTCCAACAATTATCCGGAACGGACGGGAAGACCGCGTGTATGATAACTGGGCACTGGTACCACCGGATCAGGATCTTGTAGTTCCTCTCTTGAGCCAAGCATGCCATTGAGAGTTTATGAGTGACGAGACACGCCTTCCTCCAGTCCGCCCAACTCCTCACTCCACCTCCCAACAAATCTGGGTCCATCTTCAATTCTACCAACAGAAATTAAATGCGTGGGTGGGGAATCCAACAGAAACAGCTCCTCAAACTGTTTTGGGTAGCTAAAAAATAGTTTTTAGTTCGTTCCCGAGGCAGGTCCGATTGCCATTGAGCGTATCCCATCCAGGAAACACCAGGATCCACCTTAGCCCATTGAGTGGAGAGGAACCACACCTGATTTCAATGCGTGGAACATACGTGGTTTGTCCTTTCTACGCTGTCCCAGAAATGTGCCAGCCTGCCACGCCGGAGGGAAGGAAGGATTGTGAAATAGCGGGGTGAGGGGGCCCCTTGTGTAAGATCAAGTTCCCCTTCTGACCTCTCTACCCCACAATTTCAAAGTGACGGACAGAAGGTCGGTCTCTGAGTCCGGTTTGTGCCCATCAGAAGGGACAATCCACGGCATAATTTCAATTCCGGCTTGCTCTACTTCTACCCATTGCTTAGTGTCACGGTGGTACTGCCAATCGAATAACTTCATCATGATAGCAACTTTGTAGCAGTTCCGCTTCCAATGTCGCGGAACTAGGCGTCTGGAAATATCTGAGGAGACTTGTCTTGAATTTGGAAATAGACATCTGGTGCAGACTTAAGAGCCAGCTCCGCCGATAAAGGGGTACGCTGTGATGTTACTTGTTGATAGAGATCTCCCACATCACCCCTAACTGATTGAATTATTGGGCAATTCCAATAAATATGGAAGTACGAGCCCTTCCCCTGCAGGCATCTCCAGCACCCATCCGACACCACCGGGAAAATGTTATTAATGTCCACCGGACACCTGCACCACCTTGCCACCTCCTTATAGTTTCGCCTCTGATGAAGCTTTACAGGTGGACAGGAATATTCTGTCCCACTTTAACTCCGATATTTGCCTCTCTTGATCCGTGTCCCACGTCCTCATGAACCCAAGAGGCCATGTTCCAACCCCGGCTGATGAATCTTGGAAAAGCCAGAAATCAGGCGGAGGGGCCGAGTGCGGATAAAGGTCTAAGTCTCAAGTTGGAAATGAAGTCTGACAATGTGGGATTGAAGGTTTCTGGGACATTTAGAAAGGAGGTGCTGTTATTGTGTACGGGAAATGATGGGTTACTATGAAGAGGAATCATCGGGCCGGGGAATGTGGTTATTCCCAATCTTTGATGGTCATGCTTTAGGAATATGTGTAGCTGCTTAATCAAATATGTAGCGGAAGGTAGGTCCAGGGAGCCCAGTGACCATATTGTGGCCAGGGGAGATACATTAGTGCAGTTTGAAACAATTTCTACCCCTTTCCTCTCCCCACCCTGCATGAAGAGGTCCAGCAGGCTTTCACCCATAGCGGCTGTATGGTACATCTGAGAGTCCGGTAGTCCCACACCCCCTGGCCGAGTGATTCCTCCTTGCACGTGGTATGACAACCTCGGACGTCCATGTGACCAAATAAATCTCGTGATCAAGGTTTTAAGTCGGGGGGGAAAGAGTCTGGGAGAAGAACGGGCAACGTTTCGAGGACATATAAGAGCCTAGGGAGGAGATCCATCTTAGAATTAATCCTGCCTAACCATGATAGTGTTAATGTATTCCAATTGGTGAGATGTTGTTCGGCACGTGTAAGGAGTGTAGCATAGTTATCAGAATATAGCGAGGAGGTATCTCTTGTCAATTGAATCCCTAAGTAATCTATATCCTCAGATTTCCACAGAGCCGGGAGCTCTCGCCTGAGCAATGTGACTCCTACCTCTGGTAGGGATAGTTGATGTTGTCCCACATGTGCGGAGCCCTGATCGAATGTTTGAGATGCTGATCAGAGGATTGGTGATGAACAGACAAATCATCGGCAAAACGCGTGAGTTTCCACTCATTCTTTCCTATCTCCAATCCTCGGACTGCAGCCTTCTTCCAGAGGGCGTTAGCGAGGGCCTCCATGCATATTACATAGATTATCGGGGAGAGAGGACACCCCTGGTGAGTGCCATCCCTTATGTAGAAAGGCTCCAATAAGGATCCATTAACTTTGATGCGCACAGTAGGTTGGGAATATAGGCCTCCTATTCTCTGTATCAGTCTGATCCAGGCCCAGACGTGTTAGGGCGGTGAACATAAAATCCCAGTGCACCCTGTCTTTTTCGGCGTCCATTGACAGGATGCACATGAGAATCCCCGTCCTCTTAGCCCCATCAATTAAGGCAATGGATTTGATTGGCTTCCCGTCCAGGGAGATGAACCTTCAGCCTATCCGCGGCATCCTGGCATTCAGTTCTACATCAAGGTTCATCAATGAAATTGGGCGATAACTACTACATTGTGAGGTATCTTTCCCCGGTTTAGGGAGAACCACTATGTGAGCCATAAGAGCCTGTGGAGGGAAAGAGCCGCCTGATAATATATTATTACAGACTTCCAAGAAAAAGGGGCCAAGTCATTTTGAGAACAACTTAAAAAATCTTGCAGTAAACCCGTCTGGGCCTGGACCTTTACCAGCTTTCAGCAATTGTATTCCTTCCTCTAATGTGAAGTCGCTCGCCAATGTTTCCCTGGCTGATTTTGAGATGGAGGGTAGCCCACAACCCCTAAGGTGTTCATGCACCATGGTTATTAGTTGGTCCCTCGGGGAGATCCCGGTAATGTCCCTCTATGTTGTATAAGGAAGAATAATACTGCCTAAGAATATCACTCGCTTTATGTTGTGATTTCCCATTATTCCCTCTGATGTGGGTAATTGTGGAAGATTTGGCTCTTGGATGCAAAGCCCTGGCCAGTAATTTGTTACCTAGTAGATACAATTTAGATTCAATTTTGATTCCAATGGATCTATCCTTCTGATCCAGAAGGGAAAGTAATTTATGTCTGGTCGTGGACAATTGGGCAAATCCTCCCATTGCTTCCTGAGGCGGTGGCAAAGCGGCACAGGCATACAGCACTTACCCGCACACAAGTCACCTCCCATAATGATCATGGTGGATCCGGGGAAGTCTTCCAGCTGTCTACGAGTCTGCAACCCAAATTTGTGCTGATCCTTGTTTGGGTAATAAAAAACGATCTAGGGGGGGTCAGATTTTTGGTCTAGAATTGTTGGGGGACATGACTTATGAAAGGCAATAGATGCCCCTCTTGACTTTGAATCGGGCTTTGTGCTGTGAAACCAAACGGGAAATCGCGTGATTCACATTTCGGTGTTTTGTCCGAGTCTCCTGTAATAGTAAGACTTGGACTTTACCGCAGAGCATGGCATACAGAATGTGAGGCCTTTTCTCAGGCTTATTTAGGCCCCTACCATTATAGGAGCAGCACGTGAAGGCGGCCATAGCTGATCGGGGAGTGTGGGATGAACCATCTAAGTACACCAATCCTACGCTTTAGGACAGGAGAGATATGAAGGAAAAAGACAAAAAGATAGTAGAAAGGGAAAAAAGAGAAATAACACGTATTTTGCACCAACAGGTGCAGTATGTGTGCACAAGTGGATAGGCCAGCACTATCCGGCACTTGGGGTATGCGCGAGACCAAGGTGGATCGGGCCTCCGCCACCCCTCACCCCCACCACACAAACCATAAAACCAACAATAACCACGGTCACCTTTAGAGGATCACTACTGGGGACATAACAGGAATAGTAGGGGGAATAGGAAAGGCAGGGGAACCAAGGATGGGTGAGGGTATATGTACGTAATATACCAAGGGGAGGGTCTAAGTCCTCTCCTCTGAAGTGCGTCTGGCCAGATCGGGCCATAGGGATATTGTGGCGCACTGGAATGTTATCTGGCCTTTTTGTCTTGCAGCCACCATTATTGCTTATTTGATAGTGAAAAAGTGTACCTGGCATATGACGTCGCGGGGCCTTGCCTCTGAGGATGGCCTCGGGGTCAGGACTCTATGAACCCTGTCCAGCTCACTTTTGGGGCCCTGATCCTCATCCAAAATGTGTTTAAACTGCATTTGGACTGTAGATTCGGGGTCCAAGGGGGAGACCGTCACTGGGATGCCTCTGATTATTGAGGCGATTACGATTTTCTATGTCTTGACCATATAGTAAATCCTCCAGCATAGATGAGTGTGATTCCAGAAGGGATCTATGCAACTGCAGCTCGTCCAGGACCCCCTCTACTCCTCTATTCTTGAGGTGAACTCTGATTTAAGAGTATTTATTTCCCTCCTAGCGGGATGCAAACTTTTCAAGGTCTTTATTTGTTGGCAGACTCTTAAGGTATGCCTGCAGCTCAGCGCTAGAATTTTCTTCAACAGGGAGAGACCGGTCAGAGTCTTCATCTTGCTCATCCCTGAGCCCCTCATACCTGTTCCTTCTCTGACTCTGTTCCCGCGCTGCTGCGCCATCATTCAGTGCTGCCATCTTGGGAGCCGCTGTTTCTGTGAGTGGCACTGCTCCGGAGCGGAGGTAGCGGTCTAGGCTTCCTTTAGGCCCGAGATCTTCTCCACCAGCACCCCCGGTTGTTCTCCTGACCTTTCCCATCTGCGGTGAGCGGTGACCTGATAATATGTGGTGGTAGGGCTCAGTGGCGCGGCGCTCCGGCAGTGTGCGTCCTACTTCTCCATCAGCTAGCCGCGGCCCCCCTCCTTTGCCATTTGAACGGGAAATGTTCAGTAAGGTGTGCCCTCTCGCTTCCCGGGAGGGAAATGTCAAGAGCCTCAGTTTTCGCGACATTCACTTTGAAGTTACTGAATTCTCCAAACTCATCGAATAATTTAAGCAAAGAGGGAAAAGTTATGCGAGGTTGGGTGACAAATAAAAGTAGGTCGTCTGCAAATAGAGCCGCCTTATAGTGTTTTTGGCTCAGTTCCAAACCCCTGATATCTGAATCTTGCCGAATTGCTATTGCAAGGTGTACCCATGTCGAGTACCATTCCCTATTGAGAAAGAAGGGGATAATCCACCATTTGCCCGGACCCTCGCTGTAGGGCAGCTCTACAGGGAAAGCACTTTAGTTAAAAATTTGACCCCCCCTCCCCCCCGGACCTATCTGTTCAAGAGAGGCTGTCATGAACCGCCAAATGACCCGGTCGAAGGTCTTCTCAGCATCCACCGAAAGTAAACACATGGGGATAGATCTGGCCCTCGACCGTGCCACAAGCAACATCAATGTATTAGGGTTATCCCTAGCTTCCCTTCCTTGGAACAAACCCTACTTGATCGTTATTGATAATAGTAGGGAGAAGAGGAGCCAACTGATTGGCGAACATGTTAGTAAATCGTTTGATATCTATATTTATCAATGATATAGGTCTGTAATTCACTAACTCGGTGTGATCTTTGTCTGGCTTAGGGATAACACTAATGTGAGCCTCAAGTGATTGAGGCGACCAAGGACTCTCAGGAGAGATCGTGTTATAAACCTTCATTAAGAAAGGAACGATCTGGGGGCCAAATTGCTTGAAAAATTTAGGTGTAAAACCATCGGGACCCGGACACCCGGACACCTCTCCCCCGGGGATCGTTTAATGACCTCAAGCACCTCAGCCTCAGAGAAGTCAGCCTCTAATGTATTCACGTCCGATTTGTCTAAGGTTGGGGGAGACGTATTATCAATGTAGGTGAGTGTCGGGTCCATGTCATCCTAATGTCTCTTGGATGTTGTATTAGCGGCCATAAAAGTCGCAGAATGTTTTTAGAATGTCTTCTGGGTTTTGGGTAGCGCTCCCTCCCAGTCGCCTGATCTGGGGTATATGTCCAGGAGCTCCCCTCGGGTGTAACACCTTTGCTAACAGTCGTCCACATTTATCCCCGTATTCATATAGGAACCTATGGAGTCTCTCCTTACTGTGTAAGTACTTCTGGTCAGTTATACTCGTCTCTAGCTTTAGTGAGATCAGCTGAGGTCTGCTTAGGGTCCTCTCATGTAAGCCTTCTAAATCTGAGATCAGCTTTACCATTGATTCTATTTTTTCAGCTTTGTCTCTTTTTTAAGCCTAGCTCCATGTTTTACCAGTACGCCCCCTCACAACACACTTTAATGCCTCCTACTGAAGCGGGATAGTGGGATAGCTGTTGAATCTGTATCGTGGATATCCAAAAGTTCCATAATCATGGCCTTGACGTCATCACTACATATGGCCTCGTTTAACAATCTATCGTTTAGTCCCACGCCCATTGTCTAGGGTGTCCGTCCGGTATATTCAGCCGAAAAAAGACGGGGGCATAATCAGACCAACATATCTGACCTACTGACGCTCGAGCCTGCCACGTAAGAACTCTATGGTTGACTAGAAAAAGGTCAATCCTACTAAAGGGATGTATGGGCATGGGCAGGGGCTGGCTGGCAAATTTCAGCCTGGGAGGCAAGCACCCAGCAGTGGCCCATGAGCAGTGGGCTTCTCAGCTGACAGATTGCCAGGCGGCCCCAAAACTGCTGCTTGACCTCTGGCCTGGGGGGCACCTGCCCCCCTGCCCCCTGGGCCAGCCAGCCCCTGGGCATAAGAGAGAAACATCCCTTTCATTTGGGTGTTAGGCCCTCCACTAGTTAACCAAACATAGGCTCTGTATAGCTCTCCTGACAGCATTTAGTTTTGACCTAGAGAGCCCATGTCGTCCTGGGGAATTTTCTAGCTTGGCGTCGAGCGTAAAATTGAAATCCCCCCCCCACCACGATTAAGACCCCCTTCGGCAAAATTGGCTAGTGAAGAGAGGAGTGCAATGCACGTCTTCACTGGATCTCTGTTGGGTAAATACCAATTAGCAATGGTAAATAGAGTGGAGTTCACCCAAGTTTCAAGGGTGCCTTCATACTGCGGTCAGGTCCGGTCTGGGGCTGTCAGGGGTGACAGCCCTGGACCGGATTTTGGTCCCATAGTATCCTATGGGGCCGGATGGCAGCTCTCTGTCATCCGGTTTCCATCTCTCCGGAAAAATCCGGGAGAAGTGGGATTTTTCTCCCAGATACAAAAACGTTGCTTGCAATGTTTTTGTGTCCGGGCAGAACAATCTCACCATAATTGGTGTCTCCCGGATTCCACCGGATCCTCCCGGATTCCCCGGATCCTTACAGGGCAATCTGGTGCTCCCTTAACATGGGAGCCTATGGGGCCGGGAGGATCTGGGAACCGGATACCGGAGGCTGCACGCCGCTGTTATTTCAGTACCGTGGCTAGCTCCCTGCGAGCCACGGTCCTGAAACATCAGCAGCGGCAGCTGCGTGCGGCTGCACACCGGATCGGAGGGCATATTAGCCCTCCGGTTCTGTGTGCTGATCCGGTCCGGGGCTGTCAGGTTCACCCCTGACAGCCCCGGACCTGACCGCAGTGTGAAGGAGCAATCCGGCAAATAAGATATAAGAAAATAAAATATAAGAAAAAGAAAATAAGGTATAAGAAAATATACCTGCCCTCCGTGTCTGTAAGGGTACCGTTACACAACACAATATTGCTAGGCAATTTCACTGGCAATTTGCTGGTTGCAGTGAAATCATGGACACATTGTTCCATTTGTACCCGGCCACAAGATAGAACAATGTGTCCATGATTTCACTGCAACCAGCAAATTGCCTGTGAAATTGCATGCAATGTTACCGTTAAGGTGTCTACTATAGAGTGAGTAAGGGTACCTTCATACGTCACAACATTGCATGCAATTTCACTTGCAACTCACTGGTTGCAGTGAAATCATGGACACATTGTTCTATTTTGTGGCCGTGTACAAATGTAACAATGTAACAATGTGTGTAACTGGGCCTTTACTCCCTTCGTTGATATGCATATCTCAGACAATAAAGATAGAGAGAAAGGAAAAGACAGAAGAGGAGGGAAACAATAAAATCAGCGCTCTATAGAGAACCTGATAGGAGAATATTTAGCAATAGAAAAAAAAAAAAGAGGGGGGGGGGGGAATACGGAAGGAAAACCTGGGCTGATTAGACGACAATCAATACAAAAATTAGTAAATTAAAGCCCGTAACATAAGGCTAAAGACAAAGGGGTAGAATTATCCGGTCACTCCCGAACGACAGGGATTCCCTAGTAGGAAGAAGGCCAGGAGCCTCCCCAGCCCCCACCCCCAATTCCCCCAACCTACTCCCCTCCTTCTGTGGCTATGAGCTTAACAACTTCCAAGATAACCTCAAACAATACTGTAAAGAAATCTGAACCTATAGGTCTAAGGGTGGCGTCACACACAGCGATGTTCCAGCGATCCCGACAACGACCAGGATCATTGTAGCATCGCTGTGCGGTCGCTGGGGAGCTGTCAAACAGGCAGCTCTCCTCAGGGACCAGGGAGCCAACCTCCACATCGCTGGTCACTATGATAAACAGCGGGGATCCAGGCAGTGCGCGCTTGGCCAACACTATCTCCGGGGGCCATATTTGGACACCCAAGTGATGGGAGTTCAAATATGCCGCCCGCTAGTGCTGCTCCCGACATCATATCCATCTTGATCTGCATTTCAAAAGAATTTATACATCTGGATATATAATAAAAAAATGACTAAAGACGTTTGAAGCATATTTTTGTTTGCATAATGATGTTTTTATACCATTGTGTCATTCACATTATAATGGCGATCAGTTCATTGTAAATGTCAATTACCTATATAAGGTTTTGTAAGTCAGTAATGCCGCTAGTCATGAGTAACGATGTGTTCAGCAACCGAAACGTGTGGACGGAGGTCACGCTGACCGTGATTATTCCTCTTTGTCTGCACTTTACCTGCAATAAAAAACAAAGTATCCTTTATGTATGAAGCCGGATTCCATTCTTTTCCTTATTGTTGGGTTTCCGGGTTGTTGCAGGACCAGTCTTCTGTGCTCCATAAGGATAGGACTAGGGCAGTGTGGTGAGCTGGAATCTATACATTATAGCCCTGTTCTGTCCTTATGGTTTACAGCCTTGTTACATCTATGGAGCGGAGAATGCAGGGATTCAAAGATTTTCTAGCCCAGATAGCAAAAACTGCTGACAGATTCCCTTTAACTATGTAAACTGAGCATAGTGTGCTGTAAAGGTACCTTAAGGGTTAGAAAAAAAAGTCAGCTGTGTCTCTCTGATCAGGCTCTAAGCTATTGTTTACATAATTTAAAGGGAACCTGTCAGCTCGTTTTACACCCCTATCCTACCACTCCCTGTCCCTACACTTTGCTAGCTCATCCCTAACCATCCCTCTCTGAGCTATAACTGCTCTATAAACCTTGGGAAAATGATTTTATAACTTACATGCAGTCTGCATCCATAGACTGGGGTGAGCGGTCTCCAGGGCTCTATTCCCCCTCCTCGCAGGCTCTTAGCACACCCCGATGGGCGTCATCATTCTGTCTCTTGTGTTGAAATTCCCACCTCTTCCATACAGTATAATGTGCACCCGGATGTCATTTCCGGTCCGATGCATTGTGGGGCCTATCAGGCTGTACGGTCCGGCGCATGCGCATTGTGCATACTAAAGCCGACCTGATAAGCCCCCACAATGCACCGGACCAGAAATGACATCCAGGTGCACGTTATACTGTATGGAGGAGGCGGGAATGTCAACGCAAGAGACAGAATGATGACGCCCAGCGGGGTGTGCTAAGAGCCTGTGAGGAGGGGGAATAGAGCCCTGGAGACCGCTCACCCCAGTCTATGGATGCAGACTGCATGTAAGTTATGAAATCATTTTCCCAAGCTTTATAGAGCAGTTATAGCTCAGATAGGGATGGTTAGGGATGATCTAGCAAAGTGCAGGGACAGGGAGTGGTAGGATAGGGGGCTAAAATCCCTTTAAAGCCTTTATTAATAATAATAATAATAATAATAATAAAGCTTTATTTATATAGCGCCAACATATTCCGCAGCGCTTTACAATGCAGGGGTTAGAGTACAGAAAATATAATACAGTAAGTGATTACAGTAGACACCGAATACAGTGCAATAATTGGATACAAAACAATAGGCATAGAATCAATGTAACAAAGAATATACAATAAATAAAGCAAGAAAGAAAGGTGACCCTGCTCAAAAGAGCTTACAATCTACAACGGGATAGGGGTAGCACAAGGTACAGGGGCTTATTGCTCTGATGGTCCAGGCGTCTTGAGGAAATGGGACATAGAAATAAGCTTACATGAATGGTCATTATACAGTCTGTGTAGACCTTTTTGGTTTGGTGGAGTTTGTAGAAGAGTAATGTCCAGAGAGATATAGCCCATTCACTATGTACAGTACAAAGGACTTCTATTAGGGAGTATGATAGGCCGCCTTAAAAAGATGTGTGATCGTCTGAAGCCATGCAAGTTGTGGATAGTCCTGATTTCTTGAGGTAAAGCATTCCAAAGGTTTGGTGCAGCTCTGGAGAAGTCTTGGAGCCGAGAGTGGGAGGATCGGATTAGTGCAGATGTTAGTCAAAGGTCATTTGAAGAACGTAGAGAACGGGTGGGGTGATAGAGATGAGGGAGGAGATGTAGGGGGGTGCTGCACTGTGAAGAGGACGGGTGGGGTGATAGAGATGAGGGAGGAGATGTAGGGGGGTGCTGCACTGTGAAGAGGACGGGTGGGGTGATAGAGATGAGGGAGGAGATGTAGGGAGGCGCTGCACTGTGAAGAGGACGGGTGGGGTGATAGAGATGAGGGAGGAGATGTAGGGAGGTGCTGCACTGTGAAGAGGACGGGTGGGGTGATAGAGATGAGGGAGGAGATGTAGGGGGGTGCTGCACTGTGAAGAGGACGGGTGGGGTGATAGAGATGAGGGAGGAGATGTAGGGGGGTGCTGCATTGTGAAGAGCTTTGTGGGTGAGAACAAGCAATTTGAATTGGATCCTGTAGTGTATGGGCAGCCAGTGCAATGACTGGCACAGAGCGGAGGCATCTGAGTAACGATTGGCCAGGTAGGTGATCCTGGCTGCTGCATTAAGGATGGACTGTAGAGGGGAAAGTTTTTTTTTAAATCAAATACTTTTTTATTGAACTTTTGGTAAACACTTGTCAGTAATTTCAATTCAGCATGGCATAAATACAATCATTTTAATATGAACCCCACCCCCACCCTCCCCATCCCTCGGCAGCAGTACCTCCTCCATACCCTTCACAAACAATGCAGCAATGAACTATATGTTGTTTTCCCATAATCTGGCTTCCTCCCACGTCAGCGGCTCATCCTCCCTCCCGCACACCTCTCACAACGCACAGCAGATCTCACAATCCTTTAAACTGAATCCATGGTCCCCTTATGATGTCATGCAGGGAATGCTTCCCCTCTTCTCTTTTCATAGATGCCCCTTTCTAGTTGTATGATATACTCCACTCGTTTGGAAAACTCCTCGTTAGTAGGAGGGTCAGTCCCAGTCCAATGTTGCGCAATTAATTTCCTAGCACAGTAGAATAACCTTGCAATGGCTATTTTCATATTAGCCACAACTGGAATCTCCTCCACATACCCCAACAAGCATGTAACAGAATCTCCAGAAAGCACACATCCGTACACCCCTCCAATCATATCCAATACTCCAGACCAGAATGTGGCCAACCTGGGGCACTCCCACATCATGTGGAGTATACCCGCACCGTCACTCCCACATCATGTGGAGTATACCCGCACCGTCACTCCCACATCATGTGGAGTATACCCGCACCGTCACTCCCACATCATGTGGAGTATACCCGCACCGTCACTCCCACATCATGTGGAGTATACCCGCACCGTCACTCCCACATCATGTGGAGTATACCCGCACCGTCACTCCCACATCATGTGGAGTATACCCGCACCGTCACTCCCACATCATGTGGAGTATACCCGCACCGTCACTCCCACATCATGTGGAGTATACCCGCACCGTCACTCCCACATCATGTGGAGTATACCCGCACCGTCACTCCCACATCATGTGGAGTATACCCGCACCGTCACTCCCACATCATGTGGAGTATACCCGCACCGTCACTCCCACATCATGTGGAGTATACCCGCACCGTCACTCCCACATCATGTGGAGTATACCCGCACCGTCACTCCCACATCATGTGGAGTATACCCGCACCGTCACTCCCACATCATGTGGAGTATACCCGCACCGTCACTCCCACATCATGTGGAGTATACCCGCACCGTCACTCCCACATCATGTGGAGTATACCCGCACCGTCACTCCCACATCATGTGGAGTATACCCGCACCGTCACTCCCACATCATGTGGAGTATACCCGCACCGTCACTCCCACATCATGTGGAGTATACCCGCACCGTCACTCCCACATCATGTGGAGTATACCCGCACCGTCACTCCCACATCATGTGGAGTATACCCGCACCGTCACTCCCACATCATGTGGAGTATACCCGCACCGTCACTCCCACATCATGTGGAGTATACCCGCACCGTCACTCCCACATCATGTGGAGTATACCCGCACCGTCACTCCCACATCATGTGGAGTATACCCGCACCGTCACTCCCACATCATGTGGAGTATACCCGCACCGTCACTCCCACATCATGTGGAGTATACCCGCACCGTCACTCCCACACCTAGGACATGCAGAGGTTTCCCTCAGCCCCAGTGCATACAGTCGTAGTGGCGATCTATAAACCCTGTGGACTACATAGATATGTGACAATCTTGCAGGTTCACTTAAAGAGAGCTTTGGAATATATTCCAAGATGGTCTCCCATACATCGTTCTCAATATGCCCAAGCTCTGCCTCCCATTTATCCCTTGCCTTCAGTGGAAACCGAAGCAAAAGTGTGTGTGCATGAGATCCCTGTATGTGCTGGAGATAACCCCCCTGGTAATCCCTTCCTGGCAGACATAATCAAGGACCAGGTCCACTTCCACCTTCATATTGTGTGTATTCCTCTGGGATTTAATGGCATGTTTAACTTGTTCATAATGATACCACTCCGTGCCCGATAGTAAAAATTCTCCCTGCAACTATTGAAATGGCTTCATATTCCCATTTTCCAAAATTTGATCCATCCGAGTTATTCCTTCGGCATCCCATTCTCTTATAGTCCCAATTTTTTGTAACTCAGGAAGACCATTGTTATTCCATATGGGCGTATACTTGGTTAGTCCCTGTATCCCTCTCACCTTCTTCAATGAATCCCAGACCCTTTGTATCAGGTCCAGCGTGGGACTGGCACCTCCCAGCCGTTTCATAGACCTCCCTTCCAGGCCTTCCATTACTGGTCTCCCGGTCATACAGTGCTCCAGGAGATACCGTGTGGACCCCTTCCCTCCGGACATGTCCATCCCCTAAAGTGCTGGCTTTGAGCCGCTAAGAAATACAATTCAGGATTCGGGAGCGCTAACCCCCCCTCGTCTTTGGGCCTATATACTTTGTAATATGACATTTGTATATATAATATAATATGTTATTATGGTTTGGAGCTATGAATATTGCCCTATTGTAGTTTCTGTAAAACCGTTTCATATCTTGCTTGTGACACAAATATACACTATGTATATGTAATTGCTATTCTATCTGCTCCTATGGTGTGTGATGTCTGTGCCCTTCATTGCTGCAGATTGTTGCCTTGCAATTAGGAGTGCAATACTCTGCCTTATACGCATGCTCCTAATAGATAAACAAACTTATCACATGACCCGCTGTGACCTGCGTTCTCGTTGCTGGGGAACAGTGAAGCGGTGTGACGTGTCATTGTCTGATTCGCTGATCGCGGTCACGTGGTTGCACACGCTGCCCGCGCTCGATGATGACGCGGCGACACTTCCGCTTCCTGCCCCCATTACAGCGGCCGCACGCCATTTATACAGCTGATCGTGATGGTCATTATGCCGGCCGGCCTTTTGTATTCAATCTAGTACCCCTGACGAAGGTTGCGAAATGGCCATCGGGGTGTGTGTCTCCTGTGTGTGAGCACCTTATCGGTGAGAATTCTTACTGTTGCACTACTATGTGTAGTTTTCCTGCGGCTCCTGCCATGCTATATTCAGATCTATAGATCCTATGCCTGATCTTATACTAACTAAACAGGGCAACAATGAACCATTTTTTGAACATTGTAAGCTATGTTTTTATAACATTAGCCCCATTTGTTACTCTGAATATTGATGTGTGTACCGTTTCTTTACCAATTAAGTCATGATATAAAATATGCAAAAGCATTTGCACTTTACTAGTCATGGTTTATAAGCTGCTATTATATATTTTTACAACTTTTTGCAGCTTATGTGATATTTATAATTTGTATTGAGAGACTTTATTCTGACTTTTTTTTGGATAGAAGGTTCCACTAGTATGCCAGCTTCTGCTGTATTGCTATTGATGTGTTAAAATTATGTATTCAATGCATCAGTACTCATAACTAGAGACACCTCTTTTGGGTTGTCTGTCCTTTATTGTGTATGTCCCTCCTTGTGTATCTTTGTTGAATAAAATATGTCATTTTGTACACAGATGATAGTCGCTTGATTCTTGGTTTCCCATAAATGTAGCGATTTATCTATCCCATGGTGTATACCCCTCCGTATCTGGGAGGTTATTCCTTAGTATCTCGATGAAGTTGTTAATTTACTCCCCATGATAAAGCCCGCCTGGTGTGAAGGTATTAATTTTGGTAAAGTCATTGCCAATCTATCAGCCATTATTTTAGAGAGAAGCTTCAGATCCTGATTTATCAAAGAAATCGGTCTGAAGCTCGCCGGATCTGTAGGCACCTTGCCCGGTTTGGGAATCAAT
>JARQOC010000002.1:11916353-11926492 GCA_033576535.1 Allobates femoralis
ATCCATCCTATCCACCTAACCTATCATCTATCCTATCATATCCTCTATCTATCATATCCTATCATAATCTATCTATCATCTATCTACTATCTATCTATCTATCTATCCTTCTATCTTTCTATCCTTCTATCTTTCTATCCTATCCTTATATCTATCTATCCTTCTGACTCACCCAGGCCAGGGGACTCAGAACCCAGGCGCAGTCTGGAAGTCACTGATGGCGTGCCTGAGGCTGTGGCCCTGGTGGTCAATGAAAAAGGGGAAATAAAATTAAAATAATAGTTTGTTCGTTTGTGACGCCACCTGTAGGTTCCGGTGATGGCACTGGCGCTGCTGAAACCTCCGGGGTGATGGGCGGCAGCAAGATGGAGTAGCTCCTTACAGGATGAGCGGGATCCCCGGGGTGTTGGAAGTAGGAATAGATGGTGGAGTACGGCAGTGCAGTCACTGTGGAGCAAGGCAGGTATCAACAGTTCAAGGAAGAAGACAGCGACAAGTTGCTCACTCTGAACGGGTATTTACTCCGGTATTCTGCAGCATACAAAGTAATGCAGTTCTTGTTGCAAAGTAGTGGAGCGTGTGGTTCTTGCAATGAGTAGTGTCCCTCTGAAGCTCCTCTGGTGTTGCTTGTCTATCACACTCCGTCCCTTGCTCTGCTGCCCTTGTTATACCCGTGTGGTAGCACTGAAGGCCCTCGTTTGGGTTTCCGCCGTCGTCGCTCCGCGGTCCCTAGCCCTCAATTGTGGGTGCTCCGGGTGTAGACTGTGATGGTCTTTGGGCTGGTGAATCGTGCTTCTATAAAGGCTGCGACCACTCCGGGTTTGTCGTTCAGGGTTGTAGCCAACTGGACCACTTCGGAGCCGGTACTCCGGGTTTGGACTGGGCAAGGATATTCAGTTATCCGTTCTACTCTTGCCCCTTTCTCTTCTGGGTCACCAGGTTGAGGTGCCCTCCCCATTAGCTTCTCTGTTCTGTAACTTCTCCAACTCTGCTTCATCTGTTACTTTCACTTTGCTTCTCTGTGCTGCACGGCTCTGTACAGCTCCCTTCTGACTGTTCTCACTTCCTGGTGTTCTCTTAACTCGACTTGACTAACTCCTTGCTGCTTTCCCCACTGCTATATACCCTAGATCTCCTCCCACCAGGACCGGTTACCCTAGTAACGGGCGTCTAATTGGTCCTCTGACACTAAGTGTTGCATGTGGTGCTGGAGCTTCAGACTTATTCTACTCATTACTAAAACAGAGAATACGACACCTTCAGTCGGGGGTGTAGTACCCTTTTGTGACGCACTCTTAGTGGGGCGCCACACTTCTATCTATCTATCTATCCATCCATCCCATCTATCTATCTATTATCTATCTATCTATCCATCCATCTATCCATCTATCTATCTTTCTATCTATCCTTCTATCTATATATCAAAATATTAGCAGCACACTGGTTAAGCCAATACATGCAATGATGTTTGTAGGTGTTACTAGATGTTTTTTGAGAAAAAATAAAAACTATAAAGTTTTTTCAAAAAAACTCAGATACTTTTTTTGTTGTTTTTTATGGTTCTTTGTGCATGCATTGGCCAATATATGTCAGCCCTTCAACCACTTCTCGGTGACCATAATTGTGAAGGATCCCTGTCTACACTAAAATCCTCTCTCATACCCTAGGGGTCTCTGTTATAATGGGCAGTAGCAGGAGACTTATCTATCTATCTATCTATCTTTCCTATCTATCTTTCCTATCTTATCTACCCTATCTTTTCTTATATATCTACCTTATCTTATCTATCCTATCTTATCTATCTAAAGGCCACTTCACACGCAAGGATACAGGTGAACAATATAGTTCCCTATGTCACGTGACCACGATCGTTTTGACATCGTTAGTGCATTGTCACACACAAGGATATCGTTAACGATCTGACATTTGGCAACGCTCCAGCTACTTGGAGAAGAACGATGTTACAAAGCGGCAGGAATAGGAGAAATATGAACGACATCGCTCAATAAGGGTCACACTGAACGATGTTGCTTGTTCCCAGAACGTTAATTGGACGATGAACGATAGATTTGAGGTCCGGATCTCAAATTTTTCCTGACCGATCCAATGATTTATCGTTCCAACATCGTTCGTTTACACGCAACGACGCACCAACGATATTGTTTGAACGATCACAAATCCATGACGTTTCAACGATATCGTTAACTGGATCCTAGCGTGTGACGGACCTTTATCTTATTTATCTTATCTATCCTATCCTATCTTATCTATCTAATCCATCTATCTATCTAAATGAAGAAAAATAGGCATCACTCCAAATTAAATGTGAAAAAAGTGGATACTTTACTGATCCTCAGGTGGCGACGTTTCAACGGTGACCCGTCTTTATCAAGCCAAAGATGATCAGTAAAGTATCCACTTTTTTCACATTTAATTTGGAGTGATGCCTATTTTTCTTGATTTATGATTTCGATTGTTTGGACACTGCTGAATAGGTTTTACTGTATATGTTTGGTAGTGATTCCCAATTTTTTTTTTAAAATCATTTTTTTTTTTTTTTTTTTTTTTTCAAATTTGTTTTTTTTTTATTTTTTTTTACATTTTTTTTACATTTTTTTATCTATCTTATCCTATCTATCTTAGGCGGGCATCACACGCTACGATATATGCAAAAATATCGCTGGAAAGTGCCTGATTTGGCATCGCTCCTATGATATCGTTGTGTGTGACAGCATGATGTGACTACCGATAAGTGGTCAGATCGTTAATCACAGATATGGGAACAGGACCTCATATCACACGATGTCGATCATACAATCTGCTGCATCGTTCAGTGTGACACCGCGATAACCTATTTACCGATTTCTCCTATTGACATCATTGACAAGCATCAATCGCTGGTTGTGTGAACGATCCCTGCACGTAACATCGCTGCTGCGTCCTGAACATTATCTATACATGTGACACCTCACTAACGATGTGTCCGCAAGTGCACACCACTGACATCGTTATTGAGTTCCCACACAAAATTGTAGTGTGTGACGGCTGCCTAATCTTATCTATCTATCTATCTTCTATCTATCTATCTATCTATCTATCTATCTATCTATTCTATCTATCTATCCTATCTCATCTATCCTATCTTAAGGCCCTTCACACGCTAGGATCTCTATCCTTGTGTGTGACAACGCACCAACGATGTCGGAAGGATCGCAGTCACGTGACCTAGGGAATGATATCGTTCACCTATATCCTTGCGTGTGAAGTGGCCTTCATCTTACCTATCTTATCTTATCTATCCATCCTATTTTATTTATCTATCCTATCTTATCTAGCTTTCTATCTATCTATCTATCTATCTATCTATCTATCTAAGGCGGCCGTCACACAGGTCGACATCGTGAGCGATAATGTAAGCGATCACGTGCACGCGCGATCGCTAACAATATCGCTCACATCGCTGGTGAGATGTCACACAGACAGACTCATTAGCGATGTGGATCCGCGATCTCGCTGGTTACTATGGTACACATCAGGTTACTAGGCGCCGCACGTCGCTTAGTAACCCGACGTGTACCATAGTTACCATCTCCCAGCATAGATCCCAGATCGTAAAATCGTTCATCGCTAGATCTGAGCTCCGGAGCTCAGATCTGCGATGTCACGATCAAGCGATTTTACATAGTAAAATCGCATGATTACATGCAACGTTGCCCAAACGATATCGCTTAAGCGATCAAAAAGGAGATCGCTTAAACGATATCGGGCTTAAAATCGTTGCGTCTGACGGCCGCCTCACCTATCTTATCTATCCTATCTTATCTAACCTATCTTAAGGCCACTTCACACGCAAGGATATAGGTGAACGATATCATTCCCTATGTCACGTGACTGCGATCCTTCTGACATTGTTGGTGCGTTGTCACACGCAAGGATATCGTTAATGATCTTGCATTTGGCAATGCGCCAGTGATGCGGAGAAGAATGTTTGAATGATCTTAAATAGTGGCAGGAATAGGAGAAATATGAACGACATCGTTCAATAAGGGTCACACTGAACGATGTTGCTTGTTCACAGAACAGTAATTGGACGATGAACGATAGATTTGAGGTCCAGATCTCATTTTTTGGACGAACGATCCAACGATTTTTCCTTCCTATATTGTTCGTTTACACGCAACGACGCACTAACGATATTGTTTGAACGATCACAAATATGTGACGTTTCAACGATATCGTTAACGATATCCTTGCGTGTGAAGCGGCCTTTATCTTATCTATCCTATCTTATCTCATCTATTCTATCTTATCTATCTTAAGCGGCCGTCACACGCTTCCATATCTTGAACGATATTGTAAGCGATCACGTGCACGCGCGATCGCTTACAATATCGCTCACATCGCTGGTGAGATGTCACACAGACAGACTCACCAGCGATGTGGACCAGCGAGAATGCTGGTTACTATGGTACACATCGGGTTACTAGGCGCCGCGCGTCGCTTAGTAACCCGACGTGTACCATAGTTACCATCTCCCAGCATAGGCTCTGCCGCTGGGAGATGGATCATCGTGGTGTTATACACCACGATGAAGTAGATCGTTACATCGTTCATCGCTAGATCTGAGCTCCGGAGCTCAGATCTGCGATGTCACGATCAAGCGATTTTACATAGTAAAATCGCTTGATTACATGCAACGATACCAAAACGATATCGCTTAAGCGATCAAAACGCAGATCGCTTAAACGATATCGGGCAAGAAATGGTAGCGTGTGACGGCCGCTTTAAGGTGCTGTCACACGCTACAATTTGTTGTTAGCGATCTCATGCAAGTGAGATCGCTAACATCATCATTCACATGGCTGGTGAGCTGTCACACAGGCAGACTCACCAGCGATGTGGACCAGCGAGAACACTGGTAATCATGGTAAACATCGGGTTACTAGGCGCCGCGCTTAGTAATTCGATGTTTACCTTGGATTCGAGCTCCCAGCATAGGCTGTGAGGTGTTGGGAGCTCGTTCATCATTGGTCTCCCGTTGTCACATGCAGCGATGCTGGTGTCCACCGGCCGACCAACGATAGATTTGAGGTCCTGTCCTCAAATCAAACGATGAACGATCAGCCGACTGATTGTTGATCGTTAGTAGTGTCACACGCAACAATGTCGTTTCGACATCGTTCAAGCGTCACAAAACACGTGATTTTTTAACAATATCGGCAATGATATCGTTACGTGTGACGGTACCTTTATCTTATCTATCCTATCTTATCATATCCCCCTTATCCTATCTTATCTATCCCTTATCCTATCTTATCCTATCCCTTATCCTATCTTATCCTATACCCTTATCCTATCTTATCCTATCCCTTATCCTATCTTATCCTATCCCCTTATCCTATCTTATCCTATACCCTTATCCTATCTTATCCTATCCCCTTATCCGGTGTGTTCTAGCGCCGTCTTGGATGATCAGTTCCGGCGGAAGATGGAACCTATGAGAAGAAAATATAATGTAAGTGATTGGACTCCTTATTACACGATACTACTGTACAGTCACTGTGGCCAATCAGCCAAGGAATATTCTCCATACAGAGATGCTGGATTATTGCCGCCCATCATACAGGTAACGACTCCAGCACGGACAGCTAACATCTGCCCCACATGATTTTTCTGACTGACCGACATCACACAACATGGATGACATTCTCACACTTACCTCCTTTCTTTTTGCCTTCTTTTTCTTCTTTTCTTTTTGTTCTTTGCCCACTTCAGATGTCTTTGTATTTTCTGATGTTGGGTCTTTTCTCAGCCAGCGGGAGATGAAACCTATAAGAAGTAAATATAATGTAAGTGAGGGGACTAAATAATAATAATAACATTTATTCACTAAAATAGCGCTATTATTCCGTAGAGTGTTACATACATTTGCATCACTATCCCCATTACTCACAATCTACACCTCCTATCAGTATGTCTTTGGAGTGTGGGAGGAAACCGGAGTGCCCGGAGGAAACCCACACAAACACGGGGACAACATACAATCTCCTGCAGATGTTGTCCTTGGTGGGATTTGAACCCAGGACCCAGCGCTGCAGTGCTAACCACAGAGCCAATCCATATTACACCATACATATTACATAATACTACTGTACAGTCATTGTAGCCGTTTAGCTGGGGAATCTTCTCCATACAGAGGTGCTGGATTATTGTCCCCCATCATACAGGTGACAATCCCAGCACTGCCCCACATCAATTCTTCTCACTGACTGACATCACACAACAGGGAGGAGATTCTCACACTTACTTTCTCTCTTTTTGCATTTTTTAGCATTTTCTGGCTCATGTTCTTTGCCCATTCCAGATGTTCCTTGTTCTTCTGTCTCGGATTTTGGGTCTTTACTCAGATTTATTGCAATTTTTTCTCCCCTATTTCTGAGGTTTTTGGTGTGAATGCTTGTGAACTGTCTGGTGGGGACGTCTTCATGCTGGTATCGGTGGCAGAGACCTAAATATGGACAAAAGCAAGATATCACATACCTTTTCTTTTTAATTTATTTATGAAATACAGAAAAAACTATTACTAAACCATAAAACAAGACAAATCCTGCACTTTCTTAGGGGACAGTGCATTTTCTTTATGACAACTAGAATTTTTTTGCCCCACAATAGTTCCTTTCTAGTATTCATTCTTTATTGAATATCTCTAGTATGAATAAGTAATAAAGGCCAAAACTCAGCAATTTTATAGAATAATGAGAATCCAAGACTCTACCAGTCAATGCTCACAGGAACTCCCCGGCTTCACGGAGCAGTGTTAGGCAACACCTTCAGACATAGATAAAAGAAAAAAGCTCCGATGCCATTGTGCGGTATAAATAATGTCTTCTTTTACTTTCTCATGAATAAAAGCATAAAGGTGCCCCCTTGAGGAACTAGACGCGGTTCGGAGTCATGCTCCTTACTCGTTAGTACTAATGAGTAATAATAATGATGCAACAAGTTTTCTTTGCATCTGTACATGTTATTACTTCAAGTGCAGGTAGACGGCCACAATACAGTGCGCCCAGTGCACAGGAAACCAAATCAACCGACAACAGTAGTCCTTAAGTTCCTCTAGACCAGGGGTCCCCAACCACAAGACCGGGTCACGGGAGTCTGCATGACTGTCCGTGCAGCCACAGACCACTACACACAGTGTGCTGAGGTCTGTGGCGGCTGAGAGCGGTGTATGCTGACCGCCCTCCGCCCCTAGGGCATTACGTTGTCTCGGGTCTTTTTCTCAGCTGTGTGCATATATGTATAGGAGAAGCTCTCGGCCCATCACAGTGCAAAAGCCGGGCCAATCACGGTGCATCAGCCAGGCCCTGATTGGCTACTGGCTGTTGCACTGTGATTGGCCCGGCTGCTGCACTGTGATTGGCCAATGGCTTCTCATGTACATCTATGCATAAAGCTGTGGAAGCGAACAGAGAGGGGATGTAATGCCGCAGGTGCAGTGGGGGCCGGTGACGCATCTTTTTTGGGGAAACAGGGTGCTAAACTCCACCCCTTATCCATGGCCATGCCCCATATGACCAAAGCCCCACCCTCCCGCTGGGCCACGGAAAAATGGTCTTACATGAAGCCGTCCCCGCTGCAAGAAATGTTGGGGACGACTGCTCCAGACGATAACTATCACGACTGAAGCATAAGTATCCAGCTGCACAGTAGTCCTTAAGATAGTTTCTTAAATCCCAACAGTAGATATCACGATATCACATATATCCAGCTCCACAATAGTAATAGGAATAGTTCCTTAAATCCCAACAGTAGATATCACGACCGATGCACATGTATCCAGCTCTACAATAGTCCTTAAAATAGTTCCTTAAAGGGAACCTGTCATGTGGATTTTGACTTCAAACCTATCACTACCTGTCCCTGCAGCTTGTAAACATATCCCTAACCATCCCTGTGTGACCTAACAGTGGGCTATATTTGTTTTGTAATTTTAGTTTGATACCTTGTTTTTTCATGATCTCCAGCATCCCTCGCCGCTGTGTGAAGACGGATTGGGCGGTCTTCTGGCCTCCGGGTCCCCTCCTGCCTTGGATATGGACGCCCTGCTGGGCATCCAAACACATCCCCCTGGGGAGCTCCCGTGTGCAATGTGTACTCCCGCGTTGTGTCGGTCACGGCCGCGGGGCACTCATTTCCACTTATGCGCATTTGCGCACACATTATGTGGTAAAGGGCCGCCTTTGTGAGTGTCGTGGCTGCCGCTGCGTCATTGCCACGTCTGCGCACTTGATGTCACAGGGGAATCCTGGCCGCATCGTAGACAAGGGCGGACTAGGCACAGACATCACAAAGCACCCACTGACCTTGTGGAGACAGGTCGGAGTTGTAGGCAGTGCGCAGACGCGACACTCACAAAGACGGCCTTTTACCACGTAATGTGTGCGCAAATGCGCATAAGTGGAAATAAGGGCCCCGCGGCCGCAACCGACAACCAGGAGCACACATTGCACATGGGAGCGAGCCAGGGGGATATGTTTGGATGCCCAGTAGGGCGTCCATATCCAAGGCAGGAGGGGACACGGAGGCCAGAAGACCGCCCAGTCCATCTCCACACAGCGGCGACGGGATGCTGGAGATCATGAAAAAACAAGGTATCAAACTACAATTACAAAACAAATATAGCCCACTGTTAGGTCACACAGGGATGGTTAGGGAAATGTTTACAAGCTGCAGGGACAGGTAGTGATCGGGTTGAAGCCAAAATCCACACGACAGGTTCCCTTTAAAACCCAACAGTAGATATCATGATCGGTGCACAGGTATCCTGCTCCACAATAGTCCTTGGAATAGTTGCCTATTTCCTGGCAGTAGATATCATGACCGAAGCACATGTATATTATTCCAAAGTCTATAGTCCATTCATAAGCTCAGGACCTGACCTCAGCACAGATCCTTTCACCACCAATTCTCAGCACCAACTGGCCTTCCCCAAGCATGTGTCTTCCTCTATTCTACTTCTCTTGGGATCAGCCCACTAGTTGAGCAAAGACAAGTACACCCAACCCCCTTAACCATATGTACAGACAACAATGAACTCTCCTGCCAGTCTGTAAAGTGTGCAACAAAGACACAGATTCCCCCACCAGATACAAGACAATGAATGTTAATGTAGGCATGATTGTGTTATGGCCTATGAACATTGGCTGGAAGAGACATTCTGATACATCCCGTTCTGCCCCCCTTCAACTTGTGATGCAATAAAAGTGACATAACTAACCATCCGTGCTGGAAAAGTCTGATAGCTCCTCAAAACATCAAATGTTAATGGATGGGAGTGGTATGCAGTCAGGACAAAAAAAAACAAGCTAAGCAGGGGGTTTGGCTTTATAGGAAATTTTGCTGTAAAGTCACCAACCTTAAGGCCAGTTTACACGTAGCGAGATTGCTAATGAGATCGCTGCTACGTCACCGGTTTTGTGTCGTAGCAGCGACCTCGCCGAAGATTTCGCTGCGTATGACACTTAGCAGCGATCAGCCCCCCGCTGGGAGATCGCTGATCTTTATTAAATGGCCTGGACTGTTTTTCGATCGGCGATCTCCCGCTGGCCAGGCTGCATCACTGCTTGTGACAGGGGCAGCGATCAGCGATCCCCAGTGTGCGCCCGAGACCCTGAACCATCCCAACGACCGTAGGGTGTCGTCGCATCGCTGGATGATCACTGGTGAGATCTGCCTATCTGGCATCTCACCAGCGACCACGTAGCGACGCACCAGCGATCCCGGCCAGCTCGTATCGTTCTCGGGATCGCTGGTGCGTCGCTACGTGTAAACCCGCCCTTACAGTTCCTGCAAGTTCCAAAGCAAAGAAGACCCTAATAAGCCTAAGTGTCTGATAAATGGGGAATTCCTGATAACTCTCTAATATAGTGTTCAAAATAAATATCTTACATAGCCTTTCATGTTGATTCTATTAGGTTAAAGGGAACCTGTCATCTAGTTTAAACCCCCCCAAGCTGTCACTACCTGTCCCTGCACCTTCCTATTACTAATCTAACTACCCCTCTCTGTCCTGTGTGCCGTGATGGTGTATATAACGAATTTTATACTTACAGGTTGTTATGGTAACGGTAGCCCCC
>JARQOC010000002.1:11926592-12038706 GCA_033576535.1 Allobates femoralis
CCGATCACAAGTCTGGAGCATCACTACACACCGCACACACGCTCCGCTCCGTACACACCGCACACACGCTCCACTCCGTACACACCGCACACACGCTCCGCTCCGTACACGTCTGTTATGATTAATATTTTATATCTGGCTTCATTATTGTTTAGAAACAACTATGTGCTTTTCTGTATGTCTTATTATTTGCTTTAATGGTACCGTCACACGCCGCAATCTCGCCTGGCAATATGAGGCGATCTAACGTGCACGTTTTTCATGGTCACCTTAGATCGCCGATGGCGGCATCTCACGCCACAATATCGCCGTGAAGCTAAGGCGATGTGTCCCTCCGGAAATCGCCTCACCCACAGCGGAAGCAATCCTGCCTAATTCCATCGCCACTTCACAGCCCGCAATCTCAAAGGCAATGTGGGCGTACATGTTCAGCGAGGAGATAGGCGTGCCGCAGTGGTTACCATCGCGCCCCATACACGCTCATTGGACAACACAACAGCATTGCGATTGGTCAGCCTGCTCTGGAAGGCTGGCTAATACTTGATGCCATTGTCTGTCAGAATTTGGCACTGATACACGCTCGAGTCATCAATTGTGGCTCCTGCCTCCTAAAGTGTCGCACATGAGCGGCCTTGTGCATTACAGTGGATTACAGTAACAATGGCTAAACAAAGTTCAGGGTGCTAACAAGGTAGACGCCGGCGGAGTGGGAGCCGTATAATGTACCCATCAGCGTCACCAAATTCACACACATAGGGCGATTGTAGTGCGTGGGCGATGGCACCCATGTACGATGTGTAGGCCAACATCTGAGATGGCATGTTGCACTATACTCGACACAGCGCAGATTAATACACGCGGACGACATAGCTTGCGCTATTCTATGGCGCGCCTAACTGAACTGTGTTTGCGTACTGTTGTGTAGGTGAAGATGTGTGTGGTGCTGAACGGACAGCTCTTCAAATATGGCGCCCTGTCCACTGACATCCAATGGAAACACAGTAGCCACCACCAATCATCGCAGACGGGGCGCGGACTCCAGCATGCTGTGGCATGCCAACGGGAAATCCTAGGCGACACTCTTTCAATCACTATCGACCGATCACACGCCACAACACGGAAATCTCGCCTTAACGATTGCGGCTGATTACTGAGCACTGTTCAGTAATCAGGCGAGAGGCGATTTATCGCCGGGAAATTGCCTCACGGTTGCAGCGTGTGATTGGGCAATGTCAAGGCCATTGCTCCGGGGCGACATATCGCCTTTATGATCTCCAGGCAAGATTGCGGCTTGTGATGGTACCGTCAGACTTACGTCATTGAATGTCTGACTTGAAATACTGGTTACCCATAAGATTCCTCACAAGAAGGTTTTACATTGGGCCACAGAAGTGTGCTTTTTGGGCCATGGGGAGAATGGAGGGTGAAGGGCCATGGAGGGGTGAAGGGTGAAGGCCATGGGGGGTGGGGTGGAGGGTGAAGGGCCATGGGGGGATGGAGGGTGTAGGCCATGGGGGTGATGAAGGGTGAAGGCCATGGGGGGGTGGAGGACCATGGGGGTGGGATGGAGGGTGAATGCAATGGGGGGGTGGAGGGTGAAGGCCACGGGGGTGTGGGGGTGGAGGGCCATGGGGGATGGAGGTTGAAGTCCATGGGGGGGTGGAGGGTGAAGCCCACGGGGGGTGAGTTGACGAGGGGTGGAGGGACTATGGGGGGGAGGATGAAGGGTGAAGGCAAATGGGGGGAGGGGAGGAGGGTGAAGGCCAAGGGAGGGATAGAGGGTGAAGACTATTGGGGGGGTGAGATGGAGGTTTAGGGCCATGGGAGGATGGAGTCTTGGGGTGAGGTATGTATGATTGTACATTATCTACATTACCCCTCGGCTCTCCTCCGACGTGGTGTTACCCGCTTCTCCCCTGTCCCGGCTCCTCCTCCCACCTCTCCCCTGTCCTGACTCCTCCTCCTCCCCTCTTCCCAATGCGGTTTAACCTGTCCTGGCTCCTCCTCCTCCCGCCTTTCCCCCGGTGCGGTGTTACCTGCCTCTCCCCTGTCCCGCCTCTTCCCGGCTTTCCCCCGATGTGGTGTTACCCGCCTCTCCCCTGTCCCAGCTCTTCCCGCCTTTCCGCCGGTGCGGTGTTACCCGCCTCTCCCCTGTCCCGGCTCCTCCTCCCGCCTATCCCCTGATACAGTGTTACCCACCTCTCCCCTGTCCTAGTTCCTCCTCCTCCTCCTCCCGTCTTTCCCCCGGTGCAGTGTTAGGCTGGTTTCACATCACGTTTTCCCGCAATCCGACGCTGTCCGTTGTAAATCGGATCAAATACTCAAAATCGGATGCCATCAGTCCAATTTTTTTATTGAATCCAATTTAAATGGGGGAGGGCTGTGGGAGGTCTTGACATTTGAGCATGGTCAATACAAAAATCAGATCCGATTTTGCATCCGATCCGATCCCCATAGACTCCCATATTATTTTAATCGAATCGCATCGAATCCGATTTTTACAGCGGAATCCAAAATCGCAGCAGTCTACAATTTTGGCTGCGGAAAAAAAATCGGACAGGATGGGATCGGAGGCAAATCGGATACCATTAAGGGCAAATCCGATCCGTCCCCATAGGATAACATGGGGCCAAAATCGGATCCGATGCTGTCCTATTTACAACTGACAGCGTCGGATTGAAGAAAAACGTGATGTGAAACCAGCCTGAGCCAGGAAAATCAAATACCCAAAAAAAGGGGAAGAAAGTATTCCAGGAGTGATACCTTTATTGGCTAACCAGAGACTTGTATTTTGCTCTTGGCTCCGCACCGTCCGCCCGGTCATTAATTGTCACCTAAAATTACCTCAGCCCTCCGCCGCTCCTGATTGGCTGCTCTCCCACTATCTCAAAACGTCATTGGTGGAAGGGTTTTGTCCAATCAGGGAGTGACGCCGAGCCACGCGCATGCGGGTGACGCCCAAAAACAATTCGAGTTCTCCCTGTAAGGAGCCACGCCCCCATGAGTAAAACTCTTTGTCCTCATTGGCAATTCAGTAACAGTTTGGATTTAGGGATGATGTGATTGGTCATTTTGGACAGAAGGCGGCGCCTACATATCTCTTTGGGTACCTTTACACACGGCTACATTTGTAGCTTGTCACCAGGCAACTTACAGGTTGCAGTGAAATCATGGATACATGGTCCTATCTTGTTGCTGTGTACAAATGGAATCATGTATCCATGATTTCACTGCAACCTGTAAGTTGCCTGGTGACAAGCTACAAATGTAGCCGTGTGTAAAGGTACCCTTTGTAATAGGTTGGGAGTAATAGTTTCCATACAGCGACATCACGTGTCCAGACACGTGTTTCTGACTACATCACACGCCAGCCCTGAAGCTTTCTATTTCATTATTCTATGAGCCATCAATCATTACAAGTCCCCCCCTCTGACGTAGTAGCAGGTTAGTGTGTCCCAGATTGCTTTTGCTTTTCTAACTCAATTGACCTTACTGGTGACTGACAGCTTTCTGGACCAATGGGAGGTCGGTATCGCCGTGACGTCACGTGGTCAGACAGCCTATAGTAGAGCGCAGAGCTCCCCCTGGCGGCCGTTCCTGGGACTCCACCGGCCATAATAACCACACAGTATCGGATTAGGGGCCTCTATATCACGATATCTCCTGATAATATCACCCTGCGCCTCTACCTCGCCTACTCACATCACTGCAGAGTATGAATAAGAAGCCAGAGCCACCAAGGAGTGGCCAGAACAAAGTGACGGTGTCCTGCAGCGGCCAAACTACAGCCAATAGCAAATCTGCAGGGTTAACCCTTTCAGCGCTGAGGGGATTCTTCATGTTTCTGCATTTCTGGTTTTTTTTTTTCCTCCTCTTCCTCCAAAATCCACAACTTTCCCTTTGTTTCCTATCTTCACCCCCCACACCGCATCATTAGATCATAAAATACACGGAAAATGGGAGAATACATCCGAATGGTGAAGAGACGCCGCTCCGCCCCGGGGGTTCATTACATCATTCATTATTATAATTCTCCAGGTCGCTATAGTGACGGCGATACCAGATCGTGAAGGTTCTATGTTATTTTAGCAGTTAAAAAAATTTTTAAAAAAATTATCATTCATTTTATTTTTTTTAAGGCAGAGGGACAAAAGGAAAGAAAAACTTTTTTTTTTACTAATATTATAATTTTAATAAGAAAATAAGATGGTAAAATAAAGTCGTATTGACCCCATAAAGGCGGCAGAAGACAAATATGCATTCAAATAAAACTTTTTAATTGTTTTTACAAGGTTTTTTTTTTAAAGCTTTGAGCGGCCCTCTATTCTGGTGCCGCCGTTATTGGGGAGAACGACTTCCTGAGCACTTATTTTTATTTATTTTTTATTTATTTTTTAATTATTATTTTTTATTTGTTTTTTTTAGGGAGGTGTGGCAACTGAAAAATATTTTTTCTGCATTTTACTGCTTGGATTAAATAGTTTTTTTATTTTCTCAGATCTGACTTTTTCTGACGCTGCAAAACAGAGTGATTTTTTTTTATTGCAGGAAAGTGGGGAGGTGTGAATATATTTTTATTTTATTTAATTTTTTAAAAATTTTACATTACACAATTTATTGAGCAGAAAAGTGTTTGATTAATTTTTTTAAATATTTTTTTTTTAAATGTTACATCACACCTGATTTATTCTGCAGAAAGTGGGAGGGTTTTTTTTTTAAATATATATTTATTTATATTAGTTTTTTTTTACTTTTTATTAAATGTTACATTACACTTTATTCTGTAGAAAAGCAGGGAGGTTCTCCTTACTTCACAGCTCTGCACTTCTGCTTCCTGCTTTCTTCACTGCTCTTTCCCTCTCTCCCCACTCACTTTATAACCTAGCTTCTCCACCCACTGGGACCAGTTACCCTAGTAATGGGTGTCTGATTGGTCCCCATCACTAGGTGTATGTGTGTGGTGCTGGAGCCTCAGGCTTCTACCAACCCTCACCAAAACACCTTCTGTTAGGGGTGCAGTACCCTTTTGTAGCACGCTGACTAGAGGGGCGCTACAGCAGCAGGGACAGGAATTGATAGGTTCGGGGGGATAAACTAGGTGACAGGATCCCTTTATGTTCCATTCTCCCCACCTAATGACAACCTCTTTGTATCCCATCTGAGTCAAGTGCTGACCATTGCTTGCTATTAGTGACAAGCCACCATATAGCCATCCGGTAAAGTCAATATCAGCCCAATATCTCTTATACAGTATGTAAGGCATGGTGGTTACCAGTGAACCAGTGTCTAGGAGGGTGGTGAAGGGGATGTCGTCAATCATGACTGAATGAGCAGACGTCCTCCGACATACTTGTTTCTCCAGTTTGTTGGACCAGACTGTCTTAAGGTACCGTCACATGCGGCAATTTTGCTAGGCAATTTCACTGGCAATTTGCTGGTTGCAGTGAAATCATGGACACATTGTTACATTTGTACACAGCAACAAAATAGAACAATGTGTCCATGATTTCACTGCAACCAGCAAATTGCCAGTGAAATTGGTAGAAAAATTGCCGCATGTGACGGTACCTTTAGTCCTTGGAGTCGGTCCGCTGTCCCAGGGGTTGCCCATTAAAACAACACTCTTCCAATATGACCAACCTTGTCACAGTGTCAGCAGATGGGTCATCCTGCAGGGATGAACTTGTCAGTAGATCTCCTGGCGTTGGTCAGTTGTTGCCGCTGTGGTGGCATCCTCTTCTGTCATTGCCATGGAAGATCATCCAGGCTCGAGGTTAGTTGAATCCTTTCTGCAATGGAAGATATTTGGAGAGACTGTACAGTTTTATGCAAAACAACTACACTTTTGTTCAGTTCTTGCACTTGTAAATGTTAATCTGCGGGAGGGTCATCAACCTGGGTCTGCACATAGGGTAATACAGGTATTTGGAGTGAGAACACTCCCCCCTGGTGGTACATACCATAATTGCTGAGTGTTTAGCTGGCTCACTGCTGGTATAGGTTGACTCCTGTACTATGCAGATTGCGCTGTCTTTGAACTGAGCGAAGTCCATTTCAGGGTTCTGCAATAACATTATGCACAGTTGAGCCTTACTGGAGTCAAACAAAATGCCCTCAATGAACTGCTCCTTCAGCATTTTGTCCTTTTCCTGCACACTGTCTGGATTTATTTGTTTGATGGCCCGCCGCGCCTCTGCAGGGTAAGGGCCAGGGGCGGACCTACCGTGGTGCAGCTGGTTCAGCTGCACCAGGGCCCCGACCGGCTAGGGGGCCCCTCAAGCCTGCAGGGGGGCCCCCAGCCGACCCCCATGTCCCCGTGTCAGAGGAGAGGGGGTTAACTGAGGGAAGCTTCCAGCTTCCCTCGGCTGATCCCGCCCCTCCTCTCCAGCCCCAGCACCCAGATCTACGATGCGGCGCAGGTAAGAGCCGTACTCTCCCCCCTGCCAGCACCCCCCCCCCCCTCCGCTTCTCACCACCAGCACCCACAGCACCTCGCCTGACGCTGCCAGCACCTAACTTCCCCCCCGATCCTCACCTAAGGCTGCACCAGGGCCCGGCAGGCTGAAGGTCCGCCACTGGTAAGGGCATAGTCTCTGACAGTGTCCTCAGCTCTCTGCAGCTGGAAAATCTCAACTTTACCTCAGAAGCAGTATGGGTGTCAAACATGTCTATGAGCTTAGCTGTGGTTTACAATTCTTTTATGAGTATCTGACCAGGATTCAACTTATCTCTGGGCGGCACCACTCAGTTGGCTGGTCGGTATACTAAATTTCTGTTCATGACAGACATCAAACAAGCCGCGCAGTTTTTCTTTAAAATCACTCAAGGTATGAGATTCACCTGTATACTGCAGCAGCCAGGCTGCACTTGGTATATAAGGCATTGTCAGCGGCGGTATGGATGCCGCAACGGCTGCTACAGGGGAATTAATGGTGTTGTGCATCTCCCCCGTAGTTGACCCTTGCAGATCATTGCTGCATGAGGTGCCCTCTGGTGGGTTCCCGGGTACTTGAGGTCTCGAGCGGTGTGAGCTAGCAATGTTCCACCCACCACGAGTCCCGCTGCTCCACGCACGGCCAGTCACCAGTACTGTGGTCTCTGCTTGTTGCGCCTGCTCTGCACAGCACGGTCCTCTGCACAACTCTTCACACATGTGGATACAAGCACAGTTCAGTTCCTGGTCAGACATTCCAGGCCCCAGGGGAGCGGGAAAGTCTTCTTTTCTCACCATTTCTGAGGCTCCGCCCATGATGGGACAGTGTTGCATATGATTAGCTGCGCAAGTCTCCTCTCACAGCCGTAATGGCCACATTCACAGTTCAAAAGCACCATGCAGTATGAAGCGTTTTTATACAGTCTTTAGAGAGTCAATTAAGCACACAGGACTCTGTTCCCAGGGCTTCTTATCCTGTTCATGATGCCAATGTGGGGCCCCCTCGGGACGGGGGTACTCGGTACCGGACCGGTCGGTGCCGGGGAAGTCACGGGTGGCTCGGTCCGGACCGTGTCCCTGGGCCCGCACAATAAGATGGGGGAATATTTACAAGGGGATTTGTCACTCGTGATGCCACCCACTTGATGCGGCCAGCGATGGGGCCGCCGCTGCTGCAGAACCTCCGGGGGTGATGGAATGGCAGCGGAGATGGTGTAGTTCCAGTGGGGAGAACTGTATCCCCCGGGGCAGTAAGAGTAAGGCTGCGTTCACACATCGCGTATTTTGCGCGTTTTTTTACGTGCGTATTTGCTCCAAAAACGCATGCGCGTCTGCGTTTTACAGCAAAGTGAATGGAGATTCACTTTGTGCCTTGCAGACATTGCGTATTAAAACGCAGCGTTTTTGGAGCCAAAAACGCGCGCGTAAAAAGAATGAACATGTCAATTCTTTGCGCTTTTTTACGCGCGCGTTTCCATAGGCCCCATTATAAAAACGGGCGTCTAAATGCGCGATTGAAGTAGACGCGAGTTGTTCAATCGCGTATTCTAATTGCGCTTTTAAACGCGCGTTTTTCCCTTGAAAAGGCGCGCGTTTAAAAGCGCGATTAAATACGCGAGTGTGTGAACGCAGCCTTAAAGTCTATTGGGGTAATAGATGGTGGAGACGGGGTTAAAGGACACACACTCACGTTTGGTAGACACTGGTGCACTTCTCCTTCTCTCCTCAGGCTGCAGAGCTGACAGGCTTGTAGCAGGGGGAAGCTCTCTGTGCTGAATCTGGAGCAAAGGTCGCAATCAATACACAGACTCACAGTTTTGCTGTTTTCCAAAGCTTTACTGCTGATGTTACTGCAGATTATAGTCCACGAAGTCTGTAATGGGGCTGAGCTCTCTTCCCACCCTGTCCGGGGTCGTCAGCGTCCTTATGCTGCACTGTGTGTGTGTCCTGGCTGCTGCTATTAGCTGAGCTGCTGGGATTCCTCACGTCTCTCTGTATTCTGCTGGTACCACTTGGCTAGGCAACTTGAGTCCTCTGTGCTGTGCTGACCCCTCCGTGTTGCTTCGCACTGGTACTAGGGGCATCTAGAGATCCCACTGTTCCTGGATTCACTGTGCTGTGGGTGCCAGACACAGTACCGGATCCGGTGTCCGTTCTGTGCGTCCTTCTGGGGCAAGTGAAGGTATCACTCCAGCTCCCAGACGTGTTTCTCTGTCTGTAGATCTCCTGTTCCTCTGACCCTTACTAGGTCTGCACTAAGTTCTGCACTAGCTCGTGCTCTTCACAGCCCTGCTCCGAGCTGAACTGAGCTGTTCTCTTCTCAGTTCTCCAGGAACTGAACTCAGCTCTCCCTCGTGAGCAAGAGTATATAAGGAAGCAGGTGGTGCTCCCCCTCTTGGCCCAGAGGTGCTAGTGTTTGTCAGTGTGTAGTGGGGGAGAGAACCCATGTGATGTTATTGTGGCACATTAACCCATGGGGTGCCACACCAACATTGTGTCACAAAGGGTTGGGGTGCTCAGCATCTTGGCTGAACAGTCTGGATCACGGTAGCTTAACCCAGTGCAGTAGCCCTGGCGGACAATGAAAAAGGGGAAAAAAGCAAATATGGGGAAATAGAAAATAAAAAATAAATAAATAAAATTTGCAACGCCATCTGAAGGTATCCAGCCACTAGGTGGCTGACACAGCATGTAGAGTTCTCAAAGGATAGATGTTGTGGTAGTGAGATGGAAATACCCCTCTCCAGCAGGGGGCAGGCCCTTGAGAAATGAAGGGAATGATGGTGCTTGTAGTACAGAAGAGCAGTGTAGGATTGTAGAAGAAAGAAGGTACAGCAGGCAGTCTTTCAGTTCTTTACCTTTCCTGTTGTGGTTAAGCACATCCAGGACACACGAAGAACCAAGCATGCAGTTTAGCCAATCTGAGAGGAGCTGGAACCCGCTCTGATAAGGGATAGGATTTCCCTTCCTGCTGTCTTCTATAGGTTATGGAGTTCAGATGTCTGTGAACCGTCCTGTACTTCCTCTGCTCTTCTCCCAACTTCTGTGTGAATCTCTCCCAGTCAAGCAGGTGATGTGACCCTGTAAGCAGCCTCAGCTCTTTGGCTCTCTAGATCACTGTGCTTCTGGGGTCCATACAAGTGGCCAGTGGACCTGGAATCCACCGGCCTCCAGCTTCTGCTCTCAGGATCTGAAATGCCTGAGCAGCCCAGGGACCTGGATCCCTGCTGCAGAATGGTCTTCTGGGGAGAGCTCCTAGTCCCTCCCTTCTCCAGACCGCACTCCCTTCTCCTCCATTCTCTGTCTGCTCTACACTCTGCTCTACTCCTCTCCCCATCTAGGAATGATGAGTCACAGCCTAAGTCCAGCCTCTCAGTGCTCCTCATTCTAGTCAGGGTTTGGGCGGTGTGTACATGCATTGGGTTCTTAGCACAGGAATTTCAATTCCCCTCAGACATGGCATTATAATCGATGTAGGGATAATACCACTTGTGGAAGCCAAACTGCAGGGGCGCCACATAAGAGAGAGTAAAGAGTGAGTTTATATAGTGGAATGGAGTTGCTGAAATTATCACTACATGTTAATCACAGCAGGATAGAAAAAAAGCCTTAACTCCTTCAGCACCAAATATAAATAAATAAGATCCTACTGAGGATAAACAATGAAAAGGCTCAAAATGTGATCTGTGATCAGCCAAACGCTATGATCGTCTGATCCCGGATCCCCGCTAGGTAACATCAGTCTGTGACACACTTTTGACGGACACTTACTAGACTGGTCCTTCCACCACTCTTTGCAATTTTTTTCTACATATTAATCAGCTGTTACAATCCGGTGGAGGTTATTCTATTTTGCATTGTTTTCTATGTCATTAGATATATGATATTTCCCAACATACTCCCATACAAATATGCTAATCAAAAGGGATGATTTACTATGCACATTGCCCTTGTGATAACATCTATATTGGGATGACTGTGTAGACACGGGGGTCAGTGGGTGCTCTCATCCGCTGGCCTGGCCGCCTTTAGAAAGACTGCATAAACCAGGGTTCATCCTACTGAACGCCCAAACTCCTTACCTGGGGGCGGAACACTACTCAGACAACCCAGGGTGAGGAAACCACACAATGGTAACACTTTATTGGTTCCCCAACAGTCAAAGGCATATAACACATAACCAAGCAAAACATAAAATGTAAAAGGCAACAGAGTCTCACCCTTCCACTGGCTCACCAGGGATTAGAATGTTCGTGCCTTGGGGCTTCCAGGGCCACTTACTGAAATCCAGCAGCACCCCGCTTGCGGCTGGCACCCACCAAGAAAGGAATAGTGACAAGCGTAGGAAGCTCTATATCGTTTATGACCAGCACTCAGTGGTGGGAGGTTGATGGTGCTATGTAGGAAAGGATCTGGTGATCTCTATCGTAGTTATAATAGAATCCAAGCACTCATCTGGTTCAGTTTCAAGTGATTTATTGTGAAGCACACATGGATGGTGAGGTGACAGCAGCAATAACGTTTCGGCCCCCAATTAGGCCTTTCTCAACACGTCACTAGGATCAGACAAGGAAATATAGTGAAAATATGTACAGTGGAACAGACATAGTATATACAGGCATACATATATACAGTATTTGCAGGATCAATTCATTAAGGCTCATGTTTTTTAGACATATAGTTGAGCAGAGGTGACGATAGTAGATGATGTTGGTAAAACAAGAAACAAATAAAACCAGGACTCTGGAAGGGTTATACTCTAGAAAATGGGTAGGTAGAGTGGACTGGAGTAGCAAAATACCTGCTAATGATGTTAGGGGAGTAAACATCAGGTATGGAGCACTGTATGGTAAGACGAGAGCCCCCTGCACCATGGAACAGTACATCTAGGAAAGAGTAATCGTGTGAGGAGGCTTATCACTGGGTATATGTGTCTTTATGAGATCACTAAATTTACCTGTTGCAGGCCTATTAGGCAGTGTATCTGTGCAGGCTTTGTGCTGTACCCATAGGTATGTGGAATGTTCCAGAATGCTGGAGAATCGTCTATGAGGGTATAATGGGTTTGATGTTAGCACAGTGTTATAGGTAGTTCCCCCTGGGTAGATATGGTTATATATGTATATAGTGTTCCAAGGTGTCAGTACCTTATTATGTTTCTGATAGCCCCTGATGTGGTAGCTCCCAGTGTGTGACCCCTGGTCTGGGGAAGTACCGTTAGTCTGGGGAAATAGAGAGATAAAAATGAGGCCACAGAGTGGTGTACTTAGCTCAGGAGTCTGTTATGTCCACTGCTCACATCGTAGTCTTGGGAGAGCCAGCACCGTCCGTGCCTAGGCTGAGAGTGAGCTCCTATCCCCACTGCACGTGCTTTATCACAGCACTGTGGGTCATGTGACTGGAAGTGGGAGTGGCAGGTAAAAAAAAAAAAAAAAAAAAAAAAATGGAAGTAGCTATGTTTACAATGTTAAGATGTTGTCATGATGATCTGTGATCATTCTATTGCATAGGGATCATCAAAAACATAGCGAATTGCTGTTTCATGCCTATAGTGTGGACCTGGGCTAAGTAGTTAGTGTTGGATAAGGTATATAGTATAAGTGAGATATCGCTGTGGCAAGAGCATGTCACAGTGGATCAGTGCATGGTTATAAGGGAGGGAGATGTGTGTACTGCTGTGTATCAGAGTAGCCAAGATACAGAGATGTTGTTTATGTGTATTGTTCTTGGTTGTAGCATATGATATGATGTATGGTGTGTAGTGGATGTTCTAGTTACTCATATACATGGAGTGAGTAGATTGCCAATATACATATATCAATCATGATTCATAAATAGTATCCTGAGTCAAAGGCTCAAACCAACCAACATAGGGTGGTGTACATATGTAACACATAATAGTCCCTGTTATATGCATACATAATACAGTAAGTACAACAGTACATACAGCAAGATTACGTGGATCTGGCTGTATGGTACACTTTTCCACAGGCTGTTACGGGGTCCAGGATAAATATACTATAAAATCACAGTTGGAAGGAAAAAAGAAAAAAGAAGGGTGGCCAAAGGAAACTTATTAAACTCTGGGTTTATCTATACGGTATCTTACCCATACGTCTCTTGTAGGGGACGTAGGCCAAGAGCTGTTAAGGGTTGGTCTAGGAAAAAAAGATGCAGGTAGTTAGTTTATCCAGTCTATCTCCCTGTTAAGTCCCCTAGGGGTTAGGGTGTCCAGTGTGTGTATCCAGTAACTTTCTCTCTGTTTAAGTAGTCTAACATGGTTACCCCCACGTCTGGGTCTGGGTACCTGTTCTATCACTTGAAACCTCAACTGTGCCACATTGTGTTTTGCTTCCACAAAGTGGTGTGGAACTGGTAACCACGTTTTCTCTGTTCTGATGGTGGATTTGTGGCTTTTGATCCTCTCTCTGATGGACTGTGTGGTCTCCCCTACGTAGAGGAGTCCACAGGGGCATTTAATGAGGTAAACCACAAAATTAGTGTCGCAAGTGTAGAAACCCCTGACCCTGTAGGATTTGCCTGTGCGTGGATGTATGATTTCACTCCCTTTGATGACGTTAGAACAACTGAAGCATCCCAGGCAAGGAAAGGTGCCCACCCTACGTGCCCCGGTTAGTGTCCTAGTCAATTGTTGTTTGTGTGAGCCTATGTCAGCCCTAACCAGTTGGTCCTTTATGTTTGTAGGTCTTTTGGTGCACATCAGTGGTTGGTTCTGAAAAGATGCTATGTTGGGGTGGGCCTTGGATAGTAGGTTCCAGTTTTTTTTGATTAGGTGGTGTATCTTTGGCATGATGGGATGGTAGGAGTGTACAAAGGGCAACCTTTCTCCTGTTCTTGGTCGATCTAACTGAGAGTCCTGATTCATAGATGCTTGATTCATCTCTGAGGCTAGTAGAGTGGGGGGGTAATCGCGTTGTAAAAATTTATTAGACATTTCATGGAGCCTACTGGATCTAGTGGAGGCGTCAGTGACTATACGGGATACCCGCATGAACTGTGACCGTGGTAGGCTATTCTTAGTGGCTCTTGGGTGGCAACTCCCATATTGTAGGAGCCCATTGCAGTCAGTAGGCTTAGTGTAGAGATCGGTGACTAGACTACCATCAGTCTGTTTGATGATCCTAGTGTCTAGGAATGGAATGTCCCCATAATCATAATTCAAAGTGAATTGTAGCTCTGGTCGTATTGAGTTGAGGTAGTTATGGAAACATGCCAGGCTATCCTCAGTGCCCCCCCAGATGCAAAACACATCATCTATGTATCTGACCCAAGTTGTGGCGTGTGTCTTGAACATATCGTTAGTATAGATATGTGTTTCCTCAAAAGCGTTCATGTATACGTTAGCGTAAGCTGGGGCTACATTCGAACCCATCGCGGTCCCGCATGTCTGTACATAGAACTGGTCCCCAAAGATGAAATAGTTTTCCCTGAGAACCAGCTCCAGTAGTTCCATGCATAGATTTGTGGTGTTGTCATCTACATTGTGTTGAAGTAGGATGTTATTGACTGCTTCCATACCTTTGTCATGGGTGATAGATGTATACAGGCTATTGACATCGAAGGTACACAGGATACTGTCAATAGGTATCTGTCCTATTGATTTCAGTTTGGTCAGGAAGTCCCCTGTGTCTAGAATGAAGGATTTGGTCGTCTTTGTGTAGGGTGTCAATATTTTCTCTAGGAACACTGATAGTGGGTTCAGTATGGAGTCCGTGCCTGCGACTATGGGTCGACCCGGGGGGTTCTGTAGGTTCTTATGGATTTTGGGTAACGTATACAGGACTGGTGTTACTGGATGTTGATTGATCAAATATGTTCTAGTCTTGGAGTCTATGGTGTTGTTGTTGTAATATTTATTTACCACCCGGTGTATTTTGGACCTGATGTTGTAGACCGGGTCACTGGGAACCTTCTTATAGGTCGTTGTGTCATCAAGTTGGCGGTGTATCTCTGAGACGTACTGAGTCTTGTTCATGACTTGTTCAGCACGGACGGTGCTGGCTCTCCCAAGACTACGATGTGAGCAGTGGACATAACAGACTCCTTAGCTAAGTACACCACTCTGTGGCCTCATTTTTATCTCTCTATTTCCCCAGACTAACGGTACTTCCCCAGACCAGGGGTCACACACTGGGAGCTACCACATCAGGGGCTATCAGAAACATAATAAGGTACTGACACCTTGGAACACTATATACATATATAACCATATCTACCCAGGGGGAACTACCTATAACACTGTGCTAACATCAAACCCATTATACCCTCATAGACGATTCTCCAGCATTCTGGAACATTCCACATACCTATGGGTACAGCACAAAGCCTGCACAGATACACTGCCTAATAGGCCTGCAACAGGTAAATTTAGTGATCTCATAAAGACACATATACCCAGTGATAAGCCTCCTCACACGATTACTCTTTCCTAGATGTACTGTTCCATGGTGCAGGGGGCTCTCGTCTTACCATACAGTGCTCCATACCTGATGTTTACTCCCCTAACATCATTAGCAGGTATTTTGCTACTCCAGTCCACTCTACCTACCCATTTTCTAGAGTATAACCCTTCCAGAGTCCTGGTTTTATTTGTTTCTTGTTTTACCAACATCATCTACTATCGTCACCTCTGCTCAACTATATGTCTAAAAAACATGAGCCTTAATGAATTGATCCTGCAAATACTGTATATATGTATGCCTGTATATACTATGTCTGTTCCACTGTACATATTTTCACTATATTTCCTTGTCTGATCCTAGTGACGTGTTGAGAAAGGCCTAATTGGGGGCCGAAACGTTATTGCTGCTGTCACCTCACCATCCATGTGTGCTTCACAATAAATCACTTGAAACTGAACCAGATGAGTGCTTGGATTCTATTATAACTACGATAGAGATCACCAGATCCTTTCCTACATAGCACCATCAACCTCCCACCACTGAGTGCTGGTCATAAACGATATAGACTGACTGACTTTGACTTCTAGCACCTTTGGATCATTCATGTCGTCTGAAACCTTTGCGTATGATGACACCGCAGGGGTCTCTATATTAGCCCGCATAAGGACGGGCACGGACTTCCTCAAAATACCTAATCGAGACATTAAAACCAAAGACTGGGAAAAGGAACTCAAAAAATTAACATCATATGAACTGCACTGTGCCACTTTAGGTGAATACCACCGACAAGGAAAAATTCCCAGGGGCCTTAGATGCAACCTGAGACCTACTCTCTTTGCGGACAATAAGGAGTATTGTGCCACCTTCCAGAAGATCCTGAATAAATGCTCACTTGATATCATTTTGCTGACAATCGAACACCTGCAGGAGGCGATCAAGGAGACGGAGGAGAAGTGCACTTCCATCCACACACAATTAACCGCCTCACTCAGCTCCACAGAGTTTGAAAATCTGAAAGCTAAAGTGGAATCTGCACTAATCACCCATAAGAAAACTTTGGAGGAAAGGAAGAGGAACAAATTCCAGAGAGACACAGAGGATTACCTCACCAATAAAGTTTATAGATGGGACGAGCCGCTACCACAACCAAGGAAACCATGGCCCAAACCACAACGACCACGTGGGGGACAACCACCATCTGGGGGATCCACACCCTCCGGCGGAACTCCTGCTGGGTCTGGCAGCGATACAGGGGGCTCACCGATGCCACGACCTCTACATTTTTTAGGCCAAAACGAAAGACCACCAGGAGGGCAAAATCCAAACGCAGGACCGGCGGATCGGCAGATGGTCACACGGTCACAGGTAGGGGTCCAAATTTGGTAGTGAATATTTCTGATTATTCTCTTTCTCCCATAGAACTGTCTGTACTAAATAAAGGTCTGTCTTTCTGTCCCACTCCTAGGTTTGATCCATTCCAACTGGAATCAGACCTCCAACGCTTCTATAGATCCCTTAGATTGAAAGCACACTTTGGGCAGACTACATATCCACCCGCTTACCAGCTAGGTGCATCTACTTCAGCATCCACCACTCCCCAGGTCTCCATCACCAACTTAGGCTTAAGAAATCAGAGCAGTTATGCTCCTCCTAAGACTGACCACGCAGTTGAGACATATATAAGCTTACTCAAGAAAGACGTACTGGACGTTGTTCGTGAACAGCAAATTGGTCTCCTCCCTGTCCGCACAAATATTACATCCCTTGAAAGACAAGCCATTACGGCTCTGAAACACAATAAGAACATAATCATTAAACCAGCGGACAAGGGGGGAGCTATTGTTGTCATGAACAAGACTCAGTACGTCTCAGAGATACACCGCCAACTTGATGACACAACGACCTATAAGAAGGTTCCCAGTGACCCGGTCTACAACATCAGGTCCAAAATACACCAGGTGGTAAATAAATATTACAACAACAACACCATAGACTCCAAGACTAGAACATATTTGATCAATCAACATCCAGTAACACCAGTCCTGTATACGTTACCCAAAATCCATAAGAACCTACAGAACCCCCCGGGTCGACCCATAGTCGCAGGCACGGACTCCATACTGAACCCACTATCAGTGTTCCTAGAGAAAATATTGACACCCTACACAAAGACGACCAAATCCTTCATTCTAGACACAGGGGACTTCCTGACCAAACTGAAATCAATAGGACAGATACCTATTGACAGTATCCTGTGTACCTTCGATGTCAATAGCCTGTATACATCTATCACCCATGACAAAGGTATGGAAGCAGTCAATAACATCCTACTTCAACACAATGTAGATGACAACACCACAAATCTATGCATGGAACTACTGGAGCTGGTTCTCAGGGAAAACTATTTCATCTTTGGGGACCAGTTCTATGTACAGACATGCGGGACCGCGATGGGTTCGAATGTAGCCCCAGCTTACGCTAACGTATACATGAACGCTTTTGAGGAAACACATATCTATACTAACGATATGTTCAAGACACACGCCACAACTTGGGTCAGATACATAGATGATGTGTTTTGCATCTGGGGGGGCACTGAGGATAGCCTGGCATGTTTCCATAACTACCTCAACTCAATACGACCAGAGCTACAATTCACTTTGAATTATGATTATGGGGACATTCCATTCCTAGACACTAGGATCATCAAACAGACTGATGGTAGTCTAGTCACCGATCTCTACACTAAGCCTACTGACTGCAATGGGCTCCTACAATATGGGAGTTGCCACCCAAGAGCCACTAAGAATAGCCTACCACGGTCACAGTTCATGCGGGTATCCCGTATAGTCACTGACGCCTCCACTAGATCCAGTAGGCTCCATGAAATGTCTAATAAATTTTTACAACGCGATTACCCCCCCACTCTACTAGCCTCAGAGATGAATCAAGCATCTATGAATCAGGACTCTCAGTTAGATCGACCAAGAACAGGAGAAAGGTTGCCCTTTGTACACTCCTACCATCCCATCATGCCAAAGATACACCACCTAATCAAAAAAAACTGGAACCTACTATCCAAGGCCCACCCCAACATAGCATCTTTTCAGAACCAACCACTGATGTGCACCAAAAGACCTACAAACATAAAGGACCAACTGGTTAGGGCTGACATAGGCTCACACAAACAACAATTGACTAGGACACTAACCGGGGCACGTAGGGTGGGCACCTTTCCTTGCCTGGGATGCTTCAGTTGTTCTAACGTCATCAAAGGGAGTGAAATCATACATCCACGCACAGGCAAATCCTACAGGGTCAGGGGTTTCTACACTTGCGACACTAATTTTGTGGTTTACCTCATTAAATGCCCCTGTGGACTCCTCTACGTAGGGGAGACCACACAGTCCATCAGAGAGAGGATCAAAAGCCACAAATCCACCATCAGAACAGAGAAAACGTGGTTACCAGTTCCACACCACTTTGTGGAAGCAAAACACAATGTGGCACAGTTGAGGTTTCAAGTGATAGAACAGGTACCCAGACCCAGACGTGGGGGTAACCATGTTAGACTACTTAAACAGAGAGAAAGTTACTGGATACACACACTGGACACCCTAACCCCTAGGGGACTTAACAGGGAGATAGACTGGATAAACTAACTACCTGCATCTTTTTTCCTAGACCAACCCTTAACAGCTCTTGGCCTACGTCCCCTACAAGAGACGTATGGGTAAGATACCGTATAGATAAACCCAGAGTTTAATAAGTTTCCTTTGGCCACCCTTCTTTTTTCTTTTTTCCTTCCAACTGTGATTTTATAGTATATTTATCCTGGACCCCGTAACAGCCTGTGGAAAAGTGTACCATACAGCCAGATCCACGTAATCTTGCTGTATGTACTGTTGTACTTACTGTATTATGTATGCATATAACAGGGACTATTATGTGTTACATATGTACACCACCCTATGTTGGTTGGTTTGAGCCTTTGACTCAGGATACTATTTATGACTCATGATTGATATATGTATATTGGCAATCTACTCACTCCATGTATATGAGTAACTAGAACATCCACTACACACCATACATCATATCATATGCTACAACCAAGAACAATACACATAAACAACATCTCTGTATCTTGGCTACTCTGATACACAGCAGTACACACATCTCCCTCCCTTATAACCATGCACTGATCCACTGTGACATGCTCTTGCCACAGCGATATCTCACTTATACTATATACCTTATCCAACACTAACTACTTAGCCCAGGTCCACACTATAGGCATGAAACAGCAATTCGCTATGTTTTTGATGATCCCTATGCAATAGAATGATCACAGATCATCATGACAACATCTTAACATTGTAAACATAGCTACTTCCATTTTTTTTTTTTTTTTTTTTTTTTTTACCTGCCACTCCCACTTCCAGTCACATGACACACAGTGCTGTGATAAAGCACGTGCAGTGGGGATAGGAGCTCACTCTCCGCCTAGGCACGGACGGTGCTGGCTCTCCCAAGACTACGATGTGAGCAGTGGACATAACAGACTCCTGAGCTAAGTACACCACTCTGTGGCCTCATTTTTATCTCTCTATTTCCCCAGACTAACGGTGCTTCCCCAGACCAGGGGTCACACACTGGGAGCTACCACATCAGGGGCTATCAGAAACATAATAAGGTACTGACACCTTGGAACACTATATACATATATAACCATATCTACCCAGGGGGAACTACCTATAACACTGTGCTAACATCAAACCCATTATACCCTCATAGACGATTCTCCAGCATTCTGGAACATTCCACATACCTATGGGTACAGCACAAAGCCTGCACAGATACACTGCCTAATAGGCCTGCAACAGGTAAATTTAGTGATCTCATAAAGACACATATACCCAGTGATAAGCCTCCTCACACGATTACTCTTTCCTAGATGTACTGTTCCATGGTGCAGGGGGCTCTCGTCTTACCATACAGTGCTCCATACCTGATGTTTACTCCCCTAACATCATTAGCAGGTATTTTGCTACTCCAGTCCACTCTACCTACCCATTTTCTAGAGTATAACCCTTCCAGAGTCCTGGTTTTATTTGTTTCTTGTTTTACCAACATCATCTACTATCGTCACCTCTGCTCAACTATATGTCTAAAAAACATGAGCCTTAATGAATTGATCCTGCAAATACTGTATATATGTATGCCTGTATATACTATGTCTGTTCCACTGTACATATTTTCACTATATTTCCTTGTCTGATCCTAGTGACGTGTTGAGAAAGGCCTAATTGGGGGCCGAAACGTTATTGCTGCTGTCACCTCACCATCCATGTGTGCTTCACAATAAATCACTTGAAACTGAACCAGATGAGTGCTTGGATTCTATTATAACTACAAGCGTAGGAAGCTGACCGAGCATAGTCTGTAGCCACGTGACCGAAATGTCCCAAACTGGATGTCTTCCTTAAACAGTTTCTAGTGCACCTCTAGTCAGGGCTGAAGTCTCAAGATTGAGGCCACAAAGCATATGAATGCCTGGTTAATGAACAGGCCCCCTTATATACCCCTGAGCCCTCATTTCAGAACATTGAGGACTTCAGGATTGGTGGAACAAGACTGTGCTCACATTGACTGAATTATAAGTCACTTACATATTATCCCTATGAGTCATTAGTCTCTGACAGAGGGGATGAGGGATTAAGGTAATTTACATTGAATTAGCAATGCACAACCTCAGAACAATAAAGACTCCGCACAGTCTGGCCAAAACAATGACTTATCAAATGAAGTAATAAGCAAATACAATGGTCAATACAAATGGTCAATACATCTGGCCAATTAAGAAAATGAACCCCAGAACATGAACTGAGATAAGCTGTGTCGTCACGATGACCACTCATGAATTGAAAATGTGAGGGATATCGTCAAGGCAAAAACCGAAACTGAACATGAACATCTTAAAATCCTGCCTAAACATATTAAATGTTTCCATCAATCTAACTGAATATTACTGATTATCCGGGCTATCGACCATCCATCACTGGGATCTAGAGGGGTGATCTATGTAAAATCTCAGGTGGAGAGTACACAGATGGGTTTATAGGCACAGTTGCACCTCGGAGTTTGAATTAAAGCTTTGACTTTGGATCACATGTATAAAACGGGTAGCTTTAGGGGGTGTTGGGTTTGGGGTTTTAAATACTAATGCAGTTATTACATAACATAAACACATTCTATCTTTGAGGGCTCCATTTGTTTAATTGTTTTTGGTTTTTTTTTGGTTCTTTTGCTCTCGTTATTATAGATCTTCGATGATGGACTAAGTACAAGTATGAACGGTTTATTTGCTTATGGCTCGAAGGAGAAGCAATTTCATTGGGTCTCGAAAGTCCTGCACTTCTTGGTTTATGAGATTTACTTTATCTTTGGAAAGATATACCATCATGTGACCTGTGGATACTAGAAATCATGGTGGACTCATATGCATGTGATGTGTGCTATGAGGGGGGACTATAGTGATTATTAGGAATTTTTCTGATGCGGTTCTTGTGATGATGTGGAGATGCATTTTTACGTGGTATTTTGCAGTAAGGGAACTTCCATAACACATCTGTACTAATTAATTGTAATAATTTTTTCATGCATTTGTCACTTTATATTCCCTCTGTCGTGTTTTGACTGCTTTGCAGTCAATGAGTGCTGCTGCTGTGTTTAAACTGAGCTTTTTTTCCTTAGTCTGCACTGTGTGCGGCAGCTGGAGAGGTGATTCATAGCATTTAGGTGGAGGTGGAGGAGTGTGTCTTAGTATTCAGATCTCCACTCACCCAGCCTTGAAATAGCTCCACTTCCCTCCACTAGGTGTCACAGAAAGAGTTAATTTCAGACTCTGCTTGAACCCCATACAGTAAAGACGTGTTGTGCTGTGCTTGCTTCTGCTGCAGCTGTTCGCTTCTATAGGTGCTGCTGGGTTTTCCCAGTCCATGGGTGGGGGTGAGGGGCTTATAGCCTTGGGTGGACCTGGAAGTCCTCACCTTTAGAGGTAATTCTAGGATCAGTGTGACCCAGGGACCCACAATAGCTGAACCATGAAAACAATTTACTGTACATTTTTTCCAAAAAAATCATATAAAGGAATTGCTAATGGTCAAATTAATCCTACAATGCACTAGCTGAGTGCAAGGAACTTCCCCAAGTGGGAGCTGGGGGCAGCACTGGTGGATCATGTACAAGGACCAACTGCTCTCAACCTTTCGATAGAGGTGAGCATGACTATAGGCACCTTGACTGAACAGTGGCCTATTGGGGACACTGAGTATGGCGGGCAAAGCCTACATGAGTGTTTATCCCACATGACAGACTCACCATTTTACCAACCAAACTCCACAGCTAGGGACCCCAGCCTAAGAGTCAGACTAGTTCATCAGTTCACATTGCCCATCTTACCATCTTATCTCCTGATTCCCTATCCGCCATACCACCCCTGATACACTCCAGGCACTCTCCTTTGCACTTTAACATTTATGTCTCTGTTAGAATTTGTTATTATTTTTTATCCATGTGTAAATCAAAGAATGCATTTTTTTTTTAACATTTTTATTCATTCTGCATTGTCACCATACGTATTGCACATTGTGCCCGAATAGCCATCAACTTACTCTCACAACGTCTTTCTCCAGCTATGCCTATATTACCTTTTTTACCCTTGTTTTCCCTTATAACCCTTTTTAACCATCTTAAATACTGACCAAGGTGGAGCGCATGGGCGGCTGATGCTCCCTTGGCTCGCCATACCTGCGGCACTTCGAATGCATTGCAAACGCCATTGCTTGATAACAGGGGGGTGGTTGCATTCCACCATCCATGCACCTGAGCACCCCAATCCTGGGTGGGATGACGTCGACAACACATGCGTAACTGAAACCTGGATGTCGCATCCTTCGCCGGGACCCATTAAATACTCGCTACAGTCGATGGTCGCTGTACTTGGTGCCTCTGGGCTTTAAAACCCTGCTGTCACCTCCTCAACACACACTCCCTGATGAAGAAGGGTAAAACGTGCATTAGGGTGATGGTGACATGATGAACACAAACCTGAAATTACATCTGGCTATCTGGTGCACAAGTCTTCATTCTATTTAGCTGTACCATTGCGCAGAGTAGAACTTTTTCTTCCACCTAGTGCACAGTTGATACTTTTCCTTTTATGCTGCCAATATTCACTTACAAAAGAGTTTGGTGTATCCTGTCATGTCCCTGACAAACAGAATTAGTGTTACGCTCGCAGGAGACGAGCGTGGGGATGTGGACCCATTAGACCACAGAATGAAGTGTGGCAGCTGACTCCCAGGGCAGGGAAGGACCCAGCCACAGACACGGGTATAGGCAGGTACAGCCAGAGTACCCATGGCTGACAGGGTGACAGGCACAGTCACAGGTACGGCTGAAGCCAGAGAGGGCAGATGGGTAGGAAGCCAGGACACAACAGGGGAACTGACAAATAGCTAGCAGAAGCAGAAGGACTAACCACCACGTTGATCAGGCACCTCCCCTAGAGGGAGGATGCGTTCAATTCTTAGTGCCTCTCAGCCATAGGCTGAGAGGCACTTCTTAGTAATTGCATGCTGGTCCTTTACGTACAGGGTAAGTTCGAGCCTTAGGCACATTCCTGGGGAATCTGGGCTATGTGCATAGCCCCTGGAAGTCAGAGACAGCAGCAGCACATGTGGAATGCTGAGCAGAGCGGAGGGGGTGCCCAGTAGGGACGAAATGGTGATTAAGCCGGTGTGCCTGCTGCATGACAGAGACAGAACAGCATGGGGATGAGAGCATTAATTGTTTAAATAATTTATATGTAATTTGTACATTTATGATAAAATAAACTTACTCATTTGGGCTAAATATACTCATATTGTGGGGCTTATTTGTGGCGCCCCTGGTGTCTGGTTGCCACAGTGGTATTTAAGGTCATCGGTACTAATCTGAGGAGAATTCAGGTATCCTATACTAGGCTCCCGAAACAGACACTCACTGCCTGAACTCCGATCAGAGGGCTGGGCACAAGAAGGCCTGTTTGAGTCTGTGACAGATTCTGGTTGGAGTGAAGGGTTAGCAGTAGTGGGTTGTAGGGAGGGGGTGGCAACAGGAGTGAGAGTTAGTCAGTGAGAGGAGCAGAAGTCTTTCATCGGCTTCCAGGCCGAGCAGCAGCTCAATCTGCAGGAGGGATACCAGGACCCCAAGCTGCCAGTTCTTCAAGACTGGCAGTGAACTGGAGGTTACTGGACTTCAAGCACAGTAGTCACACTGCATTTGACTGCCCAAGGCAGAGCAACTATGAAAGGACTAGAGAGCCAGGGTGGGACCAGCTGCTCATAGAGTCTATGTTGCCTGCCTGACGGGAAGTCAACCACGAGGTAGCTAAGGAGAAACAGGAAAGCTACAGGCACCTACAACTGTGGAGCCCCAAGGGACGTGGGGTACTCGGTACCGGACTGTCAATGGTGGGGATGTCACAGGTGGCCTGGTCCGGACCGTTTTCCTGGCTCAGCACAATAAAAGGGGGTTTATTTACAAGGGATATGTCACGGGTGACGCCACCCACTTGTTGCGGCCAGTAATGGGGCCGCCGCTGCTGCAGAACCTCCGGGGGTGATGGAATGGCAGCGGGGATGGTACAGTTCCAGTGGGGAGAACTATGTCCCCCGGGGCAGTAAGGAGTTAAAGTCTGTTGTGTGTGAGGCGGTTGGAGCACACTTACTTTGCAGCTGCAGGGATCTCTCCTCCTGGCTGGTGCTGACAGGCTGTAGCTCTGCAGGTTGAGGTCGTGCTGATGCAAGCCTGTATGGGAGAAAGGGTCTGCAGATGGAAGCAGGCAGGAGACAATACAGGGTTTCCAAAGCTTTACTTAAGGTCATTCAAGCAGTTTACAGGTCATCTGCAATTCTTTACACAGCTCTTTACATTCTGTTGCATTCTCCCTTTCCGGGTTCCCTTCTCCCCTGCAGCCAGGCTCCTCTCTCCTTGTGACCCCTCACACAGTCTTTAAGTGTACCTTTCCGGGCTTCTACTTTCTCTCCGTCTTACACGGGTGTGTGCGAACACTGGACAGTATGGCGGTGACTCGGGCTCCTGTGAGTCCTAGTGCGTCACTGAGCTGCCTATCCTTTGGGTTAGGAACTTCAGCCTGAAACTCAAGCTCCCCGTCAGTGAATCTGGGGATACCGGGTGAATCGTCGGTCCCCTTAGAGCTGACACTCTGCTCTAGCCCAGCCTCCAACAGTCCTCTAGCTTCTGAGGCGCTGCCAGGCTCCTTCCTCTGTTTCCTTCAGATATCTAGGAGGGCTTCTCCACCTGCTATCAGTAGCTTCCGCGCTGTCTAGGGCACGGGTACACCGTCCCTCTCTGTTCTCTCCCACTCCTGGTGGTCTCTGCTTCGGACGGGCTTTCTCTCTCCTCTGGCTCGCACTGGCTCAGTACAGATTCTGCGCTCCTCTGCTAGGCTCTTCCAGGACGTGTGTTCTCTTTCAACCTTTACATCTCAGCTACTTCAGCCTACTGTCTTCCTTCACTCCTCCCCCTCTCTATATACTGTCAGTCACCTGACCTTCTGGTGTGCCCAACCCACTCCTCATCCACCACTCCTCTGGTCTCATATAGTCTCTAACCTCAGAGCTGGATGTAACCCCTTCTATGCGTGGGGATGTGGGCTGTGAGGGTGTAGTGTTTACCATGTCCTACCTGCCTGGCTGCAGTTCCCTTCTGTGGCCTCCTGTACGCAGGGGCGCCACATTCTCCCGGAGTTAAACAGCGCGTCCTCGCGCGACTCGACATGGGTTACCCTGAAAACATTTTTATATTATCATAACAGTAAACAGTAAGGATTCTTGGTTTCTTCCCGTCCGGGAGGCACGATTCTTGGAACGTTACGGTAACTATAAACAAAGTGCATGGGTATATACTCGTCATTACCCTCTTTCTCTGTAAAATACACATTATAAAACACATTACTTTGTATAAAAGTATAAAATTCTCTTCTTCTCAAAAAGTGCAAAATTCTCAAAAAGCAGCATCTAAGTCCTTGGTTCAAAATGCAAAGTTCGTGCATTATCTCTCAGGTGCATCTGGTATTAAAACCAAAGGGGAGCACACAGTGGTGCTCAACTATATACAAAGGGAGTTCTTATCACATCATTGTTCGTGATAGCAATGTTCAGTTCAAACATATAAGACATACAGGGGAATGCTAACATTCACTCAGGTAAGGTTGGGGGTCAATAAGGAACAATGTACATTCACACTTACAAGTCTTCTTTCTTCTTAAGGACCCGTGTTCATTCTTTCTTGTCTTCCTGCTTGACCTTCCACGGAAGTGTTGTTGGTCCTTTCTTCCTGGGGAACATCTCAAGTTCTTGCAGGGCCTGAATGAGCAGATAACTCTCCGGAGTCTGCGTTGCAATGTCTGCGGTGCTCTTTACAGGAACGGTCTCAGTAGCAGGTGTTAAGTCTGTAGTAGGACCCGGGTTAACGATTGGGTCCGGTGGCATTACAGGGTTAGTTTCTTCTAAGGCAGGCATGTCATCATAACTGGCATCTAAACATAGTCTATGCACTCTAATGCCATACGGGCCTCTAGCTCCTTGGACGAAAACATACGAGATCCACTCTCCAACCTGCACTTCCCTGTCCGGGTGCTTCTCTGGCAAGTGCTGTTCAACATCGCGGCGGTTGATAAATATGTCACAGTCTATTCCTTCCTCGCGGGCAAAGGCGTATCCCTCTTCAGGCTTAACTTTTACGATCCTGCCCTCATGCCTCTGGGATCCGGCAACACTCTTGTCTCGCCTCGCAACAGTTTTCAAGTACTGGGTCAGGGCGACTAATTCTCGCTTTTGCTCTTGCCTTTTCTCTTCCTCCTGTTCCCATCTCTTACCGCATCTTCTCAGGTATTCATTCCTGGTGACTACCTCTACGGGGCCCACTTCGCCTCCAGGGTCTCCTTCAAAGCCCATCATATCATCACAGTCTTTGTCCCGTTCCCACCAGCAACGGAGCTGCTCTCCCCTTACCTCCATCGTCTTTGGAGCTGGTATCAGGGGCTCCGGCAGGGACGACCACTTCTCCTCTAGGGCTCCGAGCGGGTCGGTCTCTCGCTTGGCAGCACGCGGCACGGTCACATCCACAGATTTCCAGATCGGCATCCACCCTCGCTCTGCATGCGGTCACGGGTTTGGCAACCCAGCCGGGTTGTATTGTTACCGACTCGTAGCTTTGCTGATGCTGTTCGATGTTAAGCTGGATCCGGGTACGCTGTTCGTGGATCCGGGTCATCTGCTGGGGCAGCAGCCGCAATATACCCCTCCGGGTATCCGGGACGTTGGGACGCTCTCCACCTTCAGCCATCTCTCCTCGGTCACACGGGGTCTCTCCTCGGCCGGGTTCCTCCACTAAGTCGTTCTGTGGGCCCTCCGGGATCACTCGTGGTCTTCCGGGTGTAGCGCTAGTTGTTGCGTCCTCCGCTTCCGTCCTCGTGTACTGGAATGGCGATTCCTTCTCTTCCGGTTGCCTGCTCCGCCCCCTCCTGATGACGATTTCCTTCTCAGTTCGCGCCAGCTTCTTGGTAGGAGGGTCTAGGGGCGGCGGCTCTTCTTTGAGAGTGACAGCTGGCTCTCCCGGAGTTAAGGAGAGCCAGGGCGGGACCTTCTTTTCGCGCCTTGGGCCGGGCCGGCCCACGATGGGAGTTGCGGGAACGCCTCCTCTGCACATGGCGCTAGTCCCTCCTGGCCGCCATTAAGGTCAGATTATGGCGGGAAAAGTCCAGAACACAGGATTTAGGCACACAAGGTCCAATTCTTTTGGACCGGGTAGATCCTGTTCGTGACGCCAGGTTGTGGAGCCCCAAGGGACGTGGGGTACTCGGTAACGGACCGTCAATGGTGGGGATGTCACAGGTGGCCTGGTCCGGATCGTGTCCCTGGCTCAGCACAATAAAAGGGGGTTTATTTACAAGGGATATGTCACGGGTGACGCCACCCACTTGTTGCGGCCAGTAATGGGGCCGCCGCTGCTGCAGAACCTCCGGGGGTGATGGAATGGCAGCGGGGATGGTACAGTTCCAGTGGGGAGAACTATGTCCCCCGGGGCAGTAAGGAGTTAAAGTCTGTTGTGTGTGAGGCGGTTGGAGCACACTTACTTTGCAGCTGCAGGGATCTCTCCTCCTGGCTGGTGCTGACAGGCTGTAGCTCTGCAGGTTGAGGTCGTGCTGATGCAAGCCTGTATGGGAGAAAGGGTCTGCAGATGGAAGCAGGCAGGAGACAATGCAGGGTTTCCAAAGCTTTACTTAAGGTCTTTCAAGCAGTTTACAGGTCATCTGCAATTCTTTACACAGCTCTTTACATTCTGTTGCATTCTCCCTTTCCGGGTTCCCTTCTCCCCTGCAGCCAGGCTCCTCTCTCCTCTTGTGACCCCTCACACAGTCTTTAAGTGTACCTTTCCGGGCTTCTACTCTCTCTCCATCTTACACGGGTGTGTGCGAACACTGGACAGTATGGCGGTGACTCGGGCTCCTGTGAGTCCTAGTGCGTCACTGAGCTGCCTGTCCTTTGGGTTAGGAACTTCAGCCTGAAACTCAAGCTCCCCGTCAGTGAATCTGGGGATGCCGGGTGAATCGTCGGTCCCCTTCAGAGCTGACACTCTGCTCTAGCCCAGCCTCCAACAGTCCTCTAGCTTCTGAGGCGCTGCCAGGCTCCTTCCTCTGTTTCCTTCAGATATCTAGGAGGGCTTCTCCACCTGCTATTAGTAGCTTCCGCGCTGTCTAGGGCACGGGTACACCGTCCCTCTCTGTTCTCTCACACTCCTGGTGGTCTCTGCTTCGGACGGGCTTTCTCTCTCCTCTGGCTCGCACTGGCTCAGTACAGATTCTGCGCTCCTCTGCTAGGCTCTTCCAGGACGTGTGTTCTCTTTCATCCTTTACATCTCAGCTACTTCAGCCTACTGTCTTCCTTCACTCCTCCCCCTCTCTATATACTGTCAGTCACCTGACCTTCTGGTGTGCCCAACCCACTCCTCATCCACCACTCCTCTGGTCTCATATAGTCTCTAACCTCAGAGCTGGATGTAACCCCTTCTATGCGTGGGGATGTGGGCTGTGAGGGTGTAGTGTTTACCATGTCCTACCTGCCTGGCTGCAGTTCCCTTCTGTGGCCTCCTGTACGCAGGGGCGCCACACAACCTCATCCCAAGGAGAGTCATCTGGTAGGCCATATACCTGTGCGGCAGAGCGGACCCTAGTTCTCCTCACACTGACCAGACCAATGGCCCAGTGAACTAGTATCCTGGACTTGCTACTGAACTGCATAGTAAAAGGTAAAAAAACAAAAGCCTGTCTCCATGCCTTCTTCCTGCCACCTCTCTGCTCTGCACTCCTTGCACTACAATTCCCATCATTTTCCACATCATCCAGCACCACCAGAGGTCTGCCCTGGCTGAGGAGGGTATACCACCTAGCTGCAACAACATCTATCCCCTGTGAGTACCTTCATGCAGCGCTGGCCATCCCTGGCCGGACACCTCAGCTGGCGTCACGAACTTACAAACTACTATTCTCCCCGTTATATACTTCCCCTTTTACAAGTGTCCACCAGGGCCACAGCGTGGGGCACCGTCACCATGATATAACCTGTCTGCACTGCTGCCAAGTATCTTGATCATTAGTGGATACATATTCTATACCATAGGTCTTTTGGGCTTGGTAATGTGCCCATGTAACAATTGGAGCATCTTTATTGAGAACAATTGTTGTGTTTTGGTAATACTAGGAGTGCAAAGCAGGGAGGAGGGAGATGCAGCTGCATTATTTTCCGTATCTGTGAGTGAGAAGAGTCAGCTGGGTATAATAAGTGTGCATTAATCTAGGAATCTACAGGCCCTTACAGTGGGGCTATACTGAAGAGGTTACCTCATTGTAGACCTCCATATGGGACTGATGTGCACTATTAAAATAATTATGATTTTACCTCGATTTATAGACCACTGTGGATTAACATAAAGAGATCTAAATTGTTGGAGACTGGAATGTAATCTTTGAATGACTTGGGTATTTCCGAAGTCCTATAAACTTGGCCTTTGTAGTCAGGTGGATGATTGCTCGTGATGTTCTCGTGATTTGCGTTCCCACGCCCAGGTGAATCTTTTGAGACACACAAAGGTCAATCTGTGGAATGGGAATACCCCCTCCAGGTGCAGCTAGACTCCTCCGCAGTCCTCTCCACCTCATTACCATACCTTTATCAATTTTTAAGAACTTCCTCATTGCTGACACTGTAGACACCACAGCCCCGTGCAGGCTCTCCAATGGGGAGGAATCCAGCTTAGAATGGGCTCCATACACGCCAGACTGACTATTTTTTGTATGGAAACAAAATGTGAACTGGAACTAAAATGTAACCATGCAGTAGGTGCATGTTCACACTGGCCCGAAAATAACAAAACCAACGAAAAAATATATAGTGAGCAAAATATCCTAAAATAAATACATTGCAAAGTGCATAAAAGTAAAATAGGGAACTTAGTGACATTATTTGATCAAAAAATGTGCAAGCCGTCCCACCATGTCAAGGCGACTCCATCGAGACGGTCCCTACATAACGATATTAAAAACCTTACCAGATGTTGGTGACATAAACCTGACAAGGATGTGGCCTACCTATGAGAGCTGGACATTATACTAGTGTGCACAGCTCCCCATTGCTTGGTGTTCTCCATTGGGACCCAGGTCCTACTCAGTCCTTGTCAGGTTTATGTCACCAACATCTGGCAAGGGTTTTGTTATTTTATCATTAGGTAGGGACGGTCCCGATGGGGTCACATTGACGCGGTGGGATGACTTGTGTATTTTTTGATCATATAATGTCACTAAGTTCCCTATTTTACTTTTATGCACTTTGCAATTTATTTGTTCATTTATTTTAGGGTATTTTGCTCACTATATATTTTTTCTATTGTAACATAGTAACATAATTTTTTAAGATTGAAGGAAGACCTTAAGTCCATCTAGTTCACCCCATAGCCTAACATGTTGATCCAGAGGAAGGCAAAAAAAAAACCATGTGGCAACACTAAGCTCCACATTGGGGGAAAAAATTCCTTCCTGACTCCAGATACGGCAATCAGACTAATTCCCTGGATCAACGCCCTATCAAAGAATCTAGTATATATAACTGGTAATATTATAGTTTTCAAGAAAGGCATCCAGGCCCTTCTTAAATGATAGTAGTGAGTCCCTCATTACACCATCATGTGGCAGAGAGTTCCATAGTCTCACTGCTCTTACAGTAAAGAATCCGCGTCTGTGATTATGATTAAACCTTCTTTCCTCCAGACGTAGAGGATGCCCCCTTGTCCCAGTCTCTGTAGAGGACGCCCCCTTGTCCCCGTCTCTGTAGAGGACGCCCCCTTGTCCCCGTCTCTGTAGAGGACGCCCCCTTGTCCCCGTCTCTGTAGAGGACGCCCCCTTGTCCCCGTCTCTGTAGAGGACGCCCCCTTGTCCCCGTCTCTGTAGAGGACGCCCCCTTGTCCCAGTCTCAGGCCTAAGAGTAAAAAGATCATTAGAAAGTTCTCTGTACTGTCCCCTCATATATTTATACATTATTATAAGATCACCCCTAAGCCTTCGTTTTTCCAAGCTTAATAACCCCAAGTTTAACCACCTGTCTTGGTATTGCAGACCCCCAGTCCTCTAATAACCTGTCTTGGTATTGCAGACCCCTCAGTCCTCTAATAACCTGTCCTGGTATTGCAGACCCCTCAGTCCTCTAATAACCTGTCTTGGTATTGCAGACCCCTCAGTCTAATAACCTGTCTTGGTATTGCAGACCCCCAGTCCTCTAATAACCTGTCTTGGTATTGCAGACCCCTCAGTCCTCTAATAACCTGTCCTGGTATTGCAGACCCCTCAGTCCTCTAATAACCTGTCTTGGTATTGCAGACCCCTCAGTCCTTTAATAACCTGTCTTGGTATTGCAGACCCCTCAGTCCTCTAATAACCTGTCTTGGTATTGCAGACCCCTCAGTCCTCTAATAACCTGTCTTGGTATTGTAGACCCCTCAGTCCTCTAATAACCTGTCTTGGTATTGTAAACCCCTCAGCCCTCTAATAACCTGTCTTGGTATTGCAGACCCCCCAGTCCTCTAATAACCTGTCTTGGTATTGTAGACCCCTCAGCCCTCTAATAACCTGTCTTGGTATTGCAGACCCCTCAGTCCTCTAATAACCTGTCTTGGTATTGCAGACCCCTCAGTCTAATAACCTGTCTTGGTATTGCAGACCCCTCAGTCCTCTAATAACCTGTCTTGGTATTGCAGACCCCTCAGTCCTCTAATAACCTGTCTTGGTATTGCAGACCCCTCAGTCCTCTAATGACTTTGGTCGCTCTTCTCTGGACCCGCTCTAGTTCAGCTATGTCTTTCTTATACACCGGAGACCAGAATTGTACACAGTGTTCTAAGTGTGGTCGCACTAGTGACTTGTATAGAGGTAAAATTATGTTCTCCTCATGAGCATCTATGCCTCTTTTAATGCATCCCATTATTTTATTTGCCTTTGCAGCAGCTGCCTGACACTGGCCACTAAATGTGAGTTTGTCATCTACCCATACACCCAGGTCTTTTTCAGTGACAGTTTTGCCCAGTGTTTTACAATTAAGCACATAATTATACCTTTTGTTTCCTGTGCCCAAGTGCATGACCTTACATTTATCCCCATTAAAGCTCATTTGCTATTTATCAGCCCAAGCCTCTAGTTTACATAAATCCTCCTGTAATATAAAATTGTCCTCCTCTGTATTGATTACCCTGCAGAGTTTAGTGTCATCTGCAAATATTGAGATTCTACTCTGTATGCCCCCTACAAGGTCATTAATAAATATGTTAAAAAGAAGCGGGCCCAACACTGACCCCTGTGGTACCCCACTGTTAACTGTGACCCATTCTGAGTGTGTTCCATTAATGACCACCCTTTGTTTGCTATCACTAAGCCAGTTCTTAACCCACTTACACATATTTTCCCCTATCCCCATTGCTCTCATTTTATGTATCAACCTTTTGTGTGGCACCGTATCAAAAGCTTTTGAAAAGTCCATATACACCACATCCACTGCATTTCTTTGGTCCAGTCCAGAACTTACTTCTTCATAGAAGCTTATCAGATTAGTTTGACAGGAACGGTCCCTCGTAAAACCATGTTGACATTGGGTCATGAGGTTATTTTTCTTCAGATACTCCAGTATAGCATCTCTTAGAAAACCCTCTAGGATTTTACCCACAGTAGAGGTTAAGCTTACTGGCCTATAATTTCCAAGTTCAGTTTTTGTCCCCTTTTGGAATATTGGCACCACATTTGCCATACGCCAGTCCTGTGGTACAGACCCTGTTATTATGGAATCTTTAAAGATTAAAAATAATGGTCTATCTATGACAGTACTTAATTCCTGCAGCACTCTGGGGTGTATCCCATCCGGGCCCGGGGATTTGTCAATTTTAGTGATTTTTAGACGATGCCGTACTTCCTCTTGGGTTAAGCAGGTGACATTTAATTGAGAGTTTTTGTTATCACTGATCATATTGTCTGTCATGGGATTTTCTTGTGTAAATACTGTTGAAAAAAAGTCATTTAGCATATTGGTTTTTTCCTCATCCTCATCCACCATTTCACCCAGACTATTTTTAAAGGGGCCAACACCATCATTTTTTAGTTTCTTACTATTTATGTACCGTATTTTTCGCTTTATAAGACGCACCTGATTATAAGACGCACCCCCAAGTTTGGTGAAGGAAAAGAGAAAAAAAATATTTTTTAATGTTAAATGGGGTCCGTCTTATAATGCCAGTGTCCGTCTAAGGCTGGTATCACACTGTCCGTGTGATATACAACTAGGTTGGACGTTTCACACATGATTAACTTTGAATGGCCTCCCCCCCTGTCAGGCCCAGGTGAATCTTTTGAGACACACAAAGGTCAATCTGTGGAATGGGAATACCCCCTCCAGGTGCAGCTAGACTCCTCTGCAGTCCTCTCCACCTCATTACCATACCTTTATCAATTTTTAAGAACTTCCTCATTGCTGACACTGTAGACACCACAGCCCCGTGCAGGCTCTCCAATGGGGAGGAATCCAGCTTAGAATGGGCTCCATACACGCCAGACTGACTATTTCTATTGTATGGAAACAAAATGTGAACTGGAACTAAAATGTAACCATGCAGTAGGTGCATGTTCACACTGGCCCGAAAATAACAAAACCAACGAAAAAATATATAGTGAGCAAAATATCCTAAAATAAATACATTGCAAAGTGCATAAAAGTAAAATAGGGAACTTAGTGACATTATTTGATCAAAAAATGTGCAAGCCGTCCCACCATGTCAAGGCGACTCCATCGAGACGGTCCCTACATAACGATATTAAAAACCTTACCAGATGTTGGTGACATAAACCTGACAAGGATGTGGCCTACCTATGAGAGCTGGACATTATACTAGTGTGCACAGCTCCCCATTGCTTGGTGTTCTCCATTGGGACCCAGGTCCTACTCAGTCCTTGTCAGGTTTATGTCACCAACATCTGGCAAGGGTTTTGTTATTTTATCATTAGGTAGGGACGGTCCCGATGGGGTCACATTGACGCGGTGGGATGACTTGTGTATTTTTTGATCATATAATGTCACTAAGTTCCCTATTTTACTTTTATGCACTTTGCAATTTATTTGTTCATTTATTTTAGGGTATTTTGCTCACTATATATTTTTTCTATTGTAACATAGTAACATAATTTTTTAAGATTGAAGGAAGACCTTAAGTCCATCTAGTTCACCCCATAGCCTAACATGTTGATCCAGAGGAAGGCAAAAAAAAAACCATGTGGCAACACTAAGCTCCACATTGGGGGAAAAAATTCCTTCCTGACTCCAGATACGGCAATCAGACTAATTCCCTGGATCAACGCCCTATCAAAGAATCTAGTATATATAACTGGTAATATTATAGTTTTCAAGAAAGGCATCCAGGCCCTTCTTAAATGATAGTAGTGAGTCCCTCATTACACCATCATGTGGCAGAGAGTTCCATAGTCTCACTGCTCTTACAGTAAAGAATCCGCGTCTGTGATTATGATTAAACCTTCTTTCCTCCAGACGTAGAGGATGCCCCCTTGTCCCAGTCTCTGTAGAGGACGCCCCCTTGTCCCCGTCTCTGTAGAGGACGCCCCCTTGTCCCCGTCTCTGTAGAGGACGCCCCCTTGTCCCCGTCTCTGTAGAGGACGCCCCCTTGTCCCCGTCTCTGTAGAGGACGCCCCCTTGTCCCCGTCTCTGTAGAGGACGCCCCCTTGTCCCAGTCTCAGGCCTAAGAGTAAAAAGATCATTAGAAAGTTCTCTGTACTGTCCCCTCATATATTTATACATTATTATAAGATCACCCCTAAGCCTTCGTTTTTCCAAGCTTAATAACCCCAAGTTTAACCACCTGTCTTGGTATTGCAGACCCCCAGTCCTCTAATAACCTGTCTTGGTATTGCAGACCCCTCAGTCCTCTAATAACCTGTCCTGGTTATTATGGAATCTTTAAAGATTAAAAATAATGGTCTATCTATGACAGTACTTAATTCCTGCAGCACTCTGGGGTGTATCCCATCCGGGCCCGGGGATTTGTCAATTTTAGTGATTTTTAGACGATGCCGTACTTCCTCTTGGGTTAAGCAGGTGACATTTAATTGAGAGTTTTTGTTATCACTGATCATATTGTCTGTCATGGGATTTTCTTGTGTAAATACTGTTGAAAAAAAGTCATTTAGCATATTGGCTTTTTCCTCATCCTCATCCACCATTTCACCCAGACTATTTTTAAAGGGGCCAACACCATCATTTTTTAGTTTCTTACTATTTATGTACCGTATTTTTCGCTTTATAAGACGCACCTGATTATAAGACGCACCCCCAAGTTTGGTGAAGGAAAAGAGAAAAAAAATATTTTTTAATGTTAAATGGGGTCCGTCTTATAATGCCAGTGTCCGTCTAAGGCTGGTATCACACTGTCCGTGTGATATACAACTAGGTTGGACGTTTCACACATGATTAACTTTGAATGGCCTCCCCCCCTGTCAGGACAGGAGTGTGGAGCTACTTAAAAACACAAGCAGCTGACGCTCGCATCCAGACGTCCAGAGAGGGGGAGGCCATTCCAGTTTAATCATCTATGACACGTCCAACTTGGTCGTATTTCACACTGACTAGTGAATAGGCAGAGCTGGGAGAGCAGTGCACTCTGCACTGTGCTGTAGTGTGATGCCCTGTAATATAGAGGCAGAGCTGGGGGAGCAGTGTACTTTGCACTGTACTGTAGTGTGATGTCTTGTAATATAGAGGCAGAGCTGGGGAGCAGTGCACTCTGCACTGTGATGTCCTGTAATATAGAGGCAGAGCTGGGGGAGCTGTGCACTCTGCACTGTGATGTCCTGTAATACAGAGGCAGAGCTGGGGGAGCTGTGCACTCTGCACTGTGATGTCCTGTAATACAGAGGCAGAGCTGGGGGAGCTGTGCACTCTGCACTGTGATGTCCTGTAATATAGAGGCAGAGCTGTGCACTCTGCACTGTGATGTCCTGTAATATAGAGGCAGAGCTGGGGGAGCTGTGCACTCTGCACTGTGCTGTAGTGCAATGTCCTGTAATATAGAGGCAGAGCTGGGGGAGCTGTGCAGTCTGCACTGTGCTGTAGTGCAATGTCCTGTAATATAGAGGCAGAGCTGGGGGAGCTGTGCACTCTGCACTGTGATGTCCTGTAATATAGAGGCAGAGCTGGGGGAGCTGTGCACTCTGCACTGTGATGTCCTGTAATATAGAGGCAGAGCTGGGGGAGCTGTGCACTCTGCACTGTGATGTCCTGTAATACAGAGGCAGAGCTGGGGGAGCTGTGCACTCTGCACTGTGATGTCCTGTAATACAGAGGCAGAGCTGGGGGAGCAGTGCACTCTGCACTGTGCTGTAGTGCAATGTCCTGTAATATAGAGGCAGAGCTGGGGGAGCTGTGCACTCTGCACTGTGATGTCCTGTAATACAGAGGCAGAGCTGGGGGAGCTGTGCACTCTGCACTGTGATGTCCTGTAATACAGAGGCAGAGCTGGGGGAGCTGTGCACTCTGCACTGTGATGTCCTGTAATATAGAGGCAGAGCTGGGGGAGCTGTGCACTCTGCACTGTGATGTCCTGTAATATAGAGGCAGAGCTGTGCACTCTGCACTGTGATGTCCTGTAATACAGAGGCAGAGCTGGGGGAGCTGTGCAGTCTGCACTGTGATGTCCTGTAATACAGAGGCAGAGCTGGGGGAGCTGTGCACTCTGCACTGTGATGTCCTGTAATATAGAGGCAGAGCTGGGGGAGCTGTGCACTCTGCACTGTGATGTCCTGTAATATAGAGGCAGAGCTGTGCACTCTGCACTGTGATGTCCTGTAATACAGAGGCAGAGCTGGGGGAGCTGTGCACTCTGCACTGTGATGTCCTGTAATACAGAGGCAGAGCTGGGGGAGCTGTGCACTCTGCACTGTGATGTCCTGTAATATAGAGGCAGAGCTGGGGGAGCTGTGCACTCTGCACTGTGATGTCCTGTAATACAGAGGCAGAGCTGGGGAGCTGTGCACTCTGCACTGTGATGTCCTGTAATACAGAGGCAGAGCTGGGGGAGCTGTGCACTCTGCACTGTGATGTCCTGTAATACAGAGCAGAGCTGGAGGAGCTGTGCACTCTGCACTGTGATGTCCTGTAATACAGAGGCAGAGCTGGGGAGCTGTGCACTCTGCACTGTGATGTCCTGTAATACAGAGGCAGAGCTGGGGGAGCTGTGCACTCTGCACTGTGATGTCCTGTAATACAGAGGCAGAGCTGGGGGAGCTGTGCACTCTGCACTGTGATGTCCTGTAATACAGAGGCAGAGCTGGGGGAGCTGTGCACTCTGCACTGTGATGTCCTGTAATACAGAGGCAGAGCTGGGGGAGCTGTGCACTCTGCACTGTGATGTCCTGTAATACAGAGGCAGAGCTGGGGGAGCTGTGCACTCTGCACTGTGATGTCCTGTAATACAGAGCAGACTGGGGGAGCTGTGCACTCTGCACTGTGATGTCCTGTAATACAGAGGCAGAGCTGGGGGAGCTGTGCACTCTGCACTGTGATGTCCTGTAATACAGAGGCAGAGCTGGGGAGCTGTGCACTCTGCACTGTGATGTCCTGTAATACAGAGGCAGAGCTGGGGGAGCTGTGCACTCTGCACTGTGCTGTAGTGCAATGTCCTGTAATATAGAGGCAGAGCTGAACCGGAGGAGCTGTGCTGTAGTGATGATGCTCGGCCTCCAGCCCTGCCAGCTTCAGATCTAGTGCAGTGTGAATGAAGATCGGCCACTTCCTGGTTCTCAGCTCTGCGACACAGGGGCTTAGCAAACAGAGCAGAGGGACCTTGGAATGCTGACACAAGGTACGGATCTGCCCTGCTCTGCCCCTGTCATCATGGCAGTGATTCAGCACAAGCTTAGTGCTGATTCACTTGCATCTGCTGCTACAACCCGCTCCTTCATTACTTTAATAGCCCGGGCACGATCTTCCCAGCAGCTGAAGGAAGCTGGGGAGCAGCCAAATGTGCCGGATATTAGAGTAAAGGAGCGCTCCCTGCTCCCATGCCCAGCTCTGTGCGCTGTCTTCAGTGCGCATGGAGAAGTGAAGTGAATATTCATGTCGGTAATGAGCGGGGACACGTGGTTCTCCTGCCTCTTGATTCTTCAGCAGGGACCATTCCCTGCTACTTCTGACCCCACTTCACCGCTGCCCCCCCCCCCCCAAGTAACCCAGGATGCCAGAATGTTATATTCCGATTATAAGACGCACCCCCACTTTCCTCCAAAATTTGGAGGAAAAAAAGTGCGTCTTATAAAAGGAAAAATACGGTAGTTAAAAAATAATTTGGGATTATTTTTACTTTCTTTTTTTAACCATTGTATTTTTATTGGTTTAAACAAAGTAAATGTACAACAATAAAAATAAAACAAAGACAGCTAAATGCAGCATATAGGCTAATAAACGTCGCCCACTTGCTTTGTGTACTTTTATGTCTCAGGACATCGTCCCAGCTTATTGCACTAAGATCATCTCTCAACTGTTGGAAATTTGCCTTCCTGAAGTTTAGTGTCCTTGTGGCACCTCTACTACACGTCTTAGTAAAGGATACTTGAAAACTTATTATTTTATGATCACTATTACCCAAGTGACCTCTAACCCGTAAATGTGATATGTGGTCCGGCCTGTTGGTTAATATTAGGTCCAGCAGTGCCCCCCTTCTTGTTGGGTCCTGAACCAGTTGTAAAAGATAATTGTCTCTCATAGTTGTCAAAAACCTATTACCTTTGCTGGAACTGCAGGTTTCTGTTGCCCAATGTATTTCAGGGTAGTTGAAGTCCGCCATAATAATGACGTCTCCCTGAGTCGCTGCTTCATCTATTTGCTTTATGAGGATTTTCTCCTCCACTTCCATTACTGTTGGGGACTTATAATAAACCCCTATCAGTAATTTATTCTTTTTCCCCCTCCCCTTATCTCCACCCACAGGGACTCTATATTTCCATTAGATTCACCAATATTATCACGCAGGATGGGTTTTAAGGATGATTTTACGTATAAACATACACCTCCTCCTCGCCTATTTGTACGGTCATTTCTGAACAGACAATAGCCCTGTAAATTAAAAGCCCAGTCCTGGCTCCCGTCCAGCCATGTCTCTGATATCTCCACCATATATATCCTGTATATTACCAGTCCAGTTCTGGCTCTCGTCCAGTCATGTCTCTGATATCCCCACCATATATACCCCTGTATATTAACAGCCCAATCCTGGCTCTCGTCCAGCCATGTCTCCGATATCCCCACCATATATATCCTGTATATTACCAGTCCAGTTCTGGCTCTCGTCCAGTCATGTCTCTGATATCCCCACCATATATATCCGGTATAATAACAGCCCAGTCCTGGCTCCCGTCCAGCCATGTCTCTGATATCTCCACCATATATATCCTGTATATTACCAGTCCAGTTCTGGCTCTCGTCCAGTCATGTCTCTGATATCCCCACCATATATACACCCCTGTATATTAACAGCCCAATCCTGGCTCTCGTCCAGCCATGTCTCCGATATCCCCACCATATATATCCTGTATATTACCAGTCCAGTTCTGGCTCTCGTCCAGTCATGTCTCTGATATCCCCACCATATATACCCCTGTATATTAACAGCCCAGTCCTGGCTCTCATCCAGCCATGTCTCTGATATCTCCACCATATATATCCTGTATAATAACAGCCCAATCCTGGCTCTCGTCCAGCCATGTCTCCGATATCCCCACCATATATACACCCGTATATTAACAGTCCAGTCCTGGCTCTCCTCCAGCCATGTCTGTGATATCTCCACCATATATATCCTGTATAATAACAGCCCAGTCCTGGCTCTCCTCCAGCCATGTCTCTGATATTCCCACCATATATACCCGTATATTACCAGCCCAGTCCTGGCTCTCATCCAGCCATGTCTCCGATATCTCCACCATATATATCCTGTATATTAACAGCCCAGTCCTGGCTCTCGTCCAGCCATGTCTCTGATATCTCCACCATATATATCCCTGTATATTAACAGCCCAGTCCTGGCTCTCGTCCAGCCTGGTCTCTGATATCCCCACCATATATATCCCTGTATATTAACAGCCCGTCCTGGCTCTCGTCCAGCAATGTCTCTGATATCTCCACCATATATATCCTGTATAATAACAGCCCAGTCCTGGCTCTCGTCCAGCCATGGTCTCTGATACTCCCACCATATATATCCTGTATAATAACAGCCCAGTCCTGGCTCTCGTCCAGCCTGGTCTCTGATATCCCCACCATATATATCCTGTGTAATAACAGCCCAGTCCTGGCTCTCGTCCAGCCATGTCTCCGATATCCCACCATATATATCCTGTATAATAACAGCCCAGTCCTGGCTCTCGTCCAGCCTGGTCTCTGATATCCCCACCATATATATCCTGTATAATAACAGCCCAGTCCTGGCTCTCGTCCAGCCTGGTCTCTGATATCCCCACCATATATATCCTGTGTAATAACAGCCCAGTCCTGGCTCTCGTCCAGCCATGTCTCTGATATCCCCACCATATATATCCTGTATAATAACAGCCCAGTCCTGGCTCTCATCCAGCCATGTCTCTGATATCCCCACCATATATATCCTGTATAATAACAGCCCAGTCATGTAGCTCGTCCAGCCATGTCTCTGATATCTCCACCATATATATCCTGTATAATAACAGCCCAGTCATGTAGCTCGTCCAGCCATGTCTCCGATATCCCCACCATGTCAGTTATTTTCCAACAAAATCAATTCTAATTCCTCCATTTTGTTGGTGAGGCTTCTGGCATTAGTGAACATGCACTTTATGCATCTCTCTTTACCTCTATTGCTTCCTACTAGTTTGACTGTTCTAACCCCACCCCCCATGCCACCCCCAATTTTATTACTTGTACCCAGGTTACTGTTTACACTATCTTCCCCTCCTGTACTCTCAATACCCTCCCCCCAATTCCTAGGTTAAACACTCCTCCAACCTTCTAGCCATTTTCTCCCCCAGCACAGCTGCACCCTCCCATGAGTGCAGCCGTCCTAGCATAGACCCGTAGCCACAGAGAAGTCGGCCAGTTCTCCAGAACCAAACCCTCCTTCCTACACCAATTCCTGAGCCACTTATTTATCTCCCTAATCTCCCATTGCCTCTCTGGTGTGGCACGTGGTACAGGCAGTATTTCAGAGAATATTACCTTGGAGGTCCTTGCCTTAAGCTTGCAGCCTAATTCCCTGAAATCATCTTTAAGGACCTTCCACCTACCTGTAACTTTGTCATTTGTGCCAATGTGCACCAAGACCGCTGGGTCCTCACCAGCCCCTCCCAGTAATCTGTCAACCCGATCAGCGATGTGCCGGACTCGAGTGCCAGGTAGGCAGCACACTGTTCGACGATCCCTGTCTTTGTGACAGATTGCCCTATCCCCCTAATAATTGATTGGTATGGACCAGGGAGGAACATTACTACAAGGTGGAGACAAGAAGAGGACCAGGATGGGGACATTACTACAAGAGGAGGACCAGGATGGGGGACATTAATATAGGATGGGAACCAGGATGGGGACATTTAATATGACTTCCGTCACTTTGGCCAGCACTTCTGTCACATTGTCATCGGCTAAGTGATGTCAGCGCAGCGCTACACCCGTCCAGGGTGGACCAACATGGCGGCCCTAAGCGGAGCGGGACTCAGCCAGCCCCGCCACGCTTACGGCCGCCAGTACAGTGACACACACGGTCGGGAGACGCCACAAATCAAGCCGGTTGTCTCCCGCCCACGGGCCGTCGGCCGGAGCGAGCGCGAGCCGCGGCTGCCCGGACCTTAGCCGCGGCTACCTATGGCACGGAGGTCCGCGGTGAGTCAGCCGGGAGATGACCGGCTTTAGCCAGTCATTTCCCGGCTGGCGAGCCGCTGAGCTCCGTGCCGTACATAGCCGTGGCTGAGCTCCGCCCAGCCGCGAGCCAGCCGGCATTTTCCCGCCGTACCGCGCGCCGCTATTCTGATTGGTCGCCGCATTCAGCGTGCCGACTAATCAGAATAGCGGTGTGCACTATGCCGCCATATTTGAAATACACTGTAGTCAGTGTATTTGAAGTATGGCGCCATACAGCGCGCCGCTATTCTGATTGTTTGGCGCGCTGAACGCGGCGACCAATCAGAATAGCGCCGCGCGCTATGCCGCCATATCTCAAATACACTGGACTCAGTGTATTTCAAATATGGCGCCATAGCGCGCGGCGCTATTCTGATTGGTTGGCGCGTTCAGCGTGGCGACTAATCAGGATAGCGCCGTGCGCTATGCCGCCATATTTCAAATACACTGGACTCAGTGTATTTGAAATATGGCACCATAGCGCGCCGCTATTCTGATTGGTCGCCACGCTGAACGCGCCGACCAATCAGAATAGCGTCGGGTGCTATGCCGCCATATTTCAAATACACTGGACTCAGTGTATTTCAAATATGGTGCCATAGCGCGCGGCGCTATTCTGATTGGTCACACCACGCTGAATGCGCTATACCGGCATATTTGAAATACACTGTACTCAGTGTATTTGAAGTATCGCGCCATAGATCGCGCCGCTATTCTGATTGGTCGCCAGGCTGAATGCGGCGACCAATCACAATCGCGGCTACCTGTATGGCAGCCGCTAAAGCCGGTCATCTCCCTGCTGACTCGCCTCGGACCTCCGTGCCATAGATAGCCGCGACTGAGCTCCGGCCAGCCGCGAGCCAGTCAGGAGACGACCGCCTAACACCGGTTGTCTCCCGGCTGGCTCGCGCTGGCTCCGGCCGGCGGCCCGTGGGTGGGAGACGACCGGCGTTAGGCGGTCGTCTCCTGCCCGTGATGTGTTTAATATAAAGTTTAAAATACACTAAACACTAAGTATTACACATATGCCGCCGTTCCCCGCCCCACTCCTGTGATTGGTCACTCGCGGCTGGCGCCAACCAAGCAGAGAAGCGGTGTGAAACACGATATGCCGGCGCCATTTTAAACCGCGAAATTTGAAATTTTACCTCAGAGCTATTTCCTACTGCGCAGAGCCTCTCACAGTGACATCGGACTTCAAGCTCCCCGCTATTGTAGGTATAAAAAAGATAAGACTCTTTACAAAAACTATATTTATTACTTTTGGAAGTGTTCCTGTCACATTTTGGCACACATATTTCACACTCCCAAATTAACCTATTCAGTGCCACTGTTAAGGATGGAATTTATAGGGTTAAAAGAAATATCACAACTTTTCTCTCTTTGTATATATTTTAATTTGAAATGTCATGTTGTTTGTTATACACTAGATGGCGCCCATGCTCCATGCAGCCCATTAAAAAAGGAATTTAGGTATTAAAATAACTTGATAAGGATTGACCAATTAGGAGATGATTATTTTGTAGAAAGTTCCAGAATTCTAACACGCCTCTTGCTTTCTGTACAAAAAATGTGTGTTTCAATAAACGCCTGCGCAGTGTGTGCTTAATCTCATACGGCGTAGGCATGAGTAAGGCTTGAGACGGCTCTGGTGTCCGTATCATTTACTTGCGATAATGCAGACGTGCATAAATGCCTAAAAATATAATAATTAGGAGTGACTGATGGACTTGTGATTGAACTGAGACCCTCAACAATTGTCGCCTGAACAGGGACCCCGTGAGGAAACCAGGCGCCCCCGTGGCCCCGCATGGCACCCCTGCCGGAGACCCACCGCCCACCGAAGGGACCTGATCAACCCCAGATCACGGTAAGTGTCATGTATATTATGTATATGTGATTACTTGCCAGTGACTTAGGGGGTGGTGGTTTACCCTAGAAGGGTACAGCCAGAGCACGAGGGTGTAAGGTGACTGGTAACTGACCTGGTTGTCCATAGCGGGGATTGAACGTGATTAAGCACAAACCGTCCGCCCAACTCCATCAGTCATGATATACTGTAATCAGCCCCGTTGAGAGATCAGACATAGAAAGTATAGACATTTTCCTGCTTGTGTTGGACGAGGAGGGAAGACCATTTTGTATATGTATTGCTGTTAAGACGCAATATTGTTCACCACTATAACACAGGCTGTCAGTTTAGTGGAGATTTGGGACAGGTGTTAAAGTAAAGTAAACGTAGGCTCCTAGCAGGTAGGGATAAGGGCGGACGTACCTAGGGTACGTAGGCCGTCATTTCAGGGGAGTTTTCAGAGCAGGCGTTTAACTGGTTAAACAGAATGTGCAGGCTGCCAGGAGGGGAGGGCAGGCACTGAATAGTTAAACGAAGAACCGTGAAGCTATTGTTTATACTGTTTGTTGTAATTTAGCCTCCGAGAGAGAGAGAGAGAGAGAGAGGCCACTCACTGGTGTACCGGAGGACGATTAGCGTTCTACGGCTACAATGTTGCGTCTTTTTCAGTAAAAACATAGCCTCCCTCCGATGCCGGTGAGCAAATAAACACAAAAAAGGTTTAGGTAGGGAGTTAATAGAAAAGGAGGGGCAGAGGACACCTGCCGGTGTGACTGAGGTGTTCAGTGATCAAGGAGAAATTAAAGATGTGTATGATATGTGACGGCCCATAAGTGTGTATTCTATATTCCCCTGACTTGATTAGCAAATCAATTTTCTAATTTGGAAAATCCTAGGAATAGTATTGATACCCTTAGTGTCTCCCCGAAAATTGTCCTCTTATAAGGGGTAACATGGCGGCTACAGGAGCAGTTAGGAAGTATGTCTGGATTGTTGGACATTCATATATCTATTGGGCAGAGAAGAGGGCCCACGGATGTCTGTATTCAGAAAATTTATTTTTTTCCCAAGGAATTTATCGATATACGGTGGTACGGATATAGGGGAATGCGCTGGAATTCTTTATGTTCTACCCTGGCGGACTTGATAAGATCACCCGTGCCAGATCTTATTATCATCCATTTTGCAGGTAATGATCTTGGAAAAGTCCGTACTTCAGATTTATTGCAGAAAGTTCAACATGATATAAAAATTGTCCATTCTATGTTCCCTGAGACTACTATAGTTTTTTCAGAAATTATTTCCCGTTTAGAATGGTTTTCTGGTGATTCAAGTTTTCTAGAATCTGATCGGAAACGTTTCAATAAAGCTGTTGAGCGGTTTATGCCGGAGCTGGGTGGTTTTTCACACTGCCACACAGATTTGGAAGGTTTTGCTTCGGAACTATACCGTTCAGATGGAGTACACTTAAATAAGAGAGGTTTAGATATATTTAATGTGGGGTTACAAGGTGCTGTGCAGAAGTGGCTATTAAATTCAGGTTTAACTGTTCCATATGTGGTGTGTCCAGGTGCCGTCTTAGAGTAAAATAGTTTGTAAACTTGTGAAAATTGGGATAGAAGGGCTTCTTTGTTTTGTGTTTTATCAAGCTGTCACTATTGAGACCTATTCATAACGTAAACTGAGATGTCAAATAATAACTTTTAGTTTTTAGAAGTGTTTTTCCTGTCATGAAAAGTTTTGAAGTGTTAGAAACTAAGTGAAGTGAAGAGTTAGGGTACCTTTACACGCCGCTACTGGCGGGTGGATACAACCGGATACATGCGAGAAATGTATCTTGCATTGGCAATTTACCCCGTACTAGCGGCGTGTGAAGACGGTAGTAGCCACCCGGCAGTAGCGGCACCTGTTTCCGAGCACTGCCCTGAAACAGGTGGCTACACAGCCGATGGTAGCGACCTGTATCGGCGTGTAAAGAAGCAACAGAAGGGATGTCTGGACACCAGCCTATGTACCTGGTATGTAGCTGGGGCGTGACACAGGCTCCGGGTTACCGCGCCCCATCAGCGATCATTGGAGGAAGCTCCTGCATTACGATTAGTAGTCGCTGCATAGGGCGGCATATTTAAGGAGCTGACCAGTCACACTACACAATTGCTCGAGCGTCATGTATTAAACAGCCTCCTGCGATGCCTGCCCAATCATGATGTTCTTGCTTTGTCCTATCAGCGTACGGACGTCTTGTAATCCACAATTGTGGCACGCCTATGTGCTGTCCCTGCTGCACCAGGTCCGCCCATATTAGCTTGTTGTAGCGGTGTGTAAATGAGGTAAGGTGCTCTGCAGAAGGTAACTTGAGACACCCGGCGGTGTATCTAGAGATAGATGTAACCTACTGTAGCGCACCTTGTTGCGGCGTGTAAAGGTGGTGCGGGTACCGTTTGCAACCGTTTGTGCGTGCTCGTGCACGTGAAGTAGCTGGTTGTAGCCACCCGTCAGTAGCGGCGTGTAAAGGTACCCTAAGATATTAAGTCACGGGTTTCAGGTAATGACTGGAGTTATTAGTTGTATGTGACTACAAGAATGGAAGGGTTAACAATATTTGTAAGAACTAGCTAGGAATTGTTTTGTTCTGTGTGTCTATCTCTGCAGTGTTCTTATCAGTCACTCCCCCCCCTCCCTTCTGTGCTGCTTAGAGAGAATGATTTTGCTGTGAGAGGAGAAAGAAAAAAAAAAAAAAAAGGAGGGGGTAGGAGGAGTTTGTATCAGTGTGTTCATTTTATATGCTGGACCCAAGTTTCTATAAAATAAAAATTCTGAATGGTAGAGAGAAATTTTTCCTTATTTCAATAATGTGTTTTTAGATATATAACTGAATGAGACTGGTCTTTATTACAGATGTTAGGTGTGTGTGTGAGAGAAGAGATATCCTGACAGTTTGTGTGTGAGATCAAAAATAATGTGTCCCAAAGTGTGTGCTGCTATGGAGTAAATAAGAGCTTTGTATGGCGGCTGTAAGTATTTTAGCAACCTGTATGTATGGATTGAATTATGTTGATTGCTATGAGAAATTTTGCAAACAACATAAAATCCCCCGCAGCTGCGGAGAAGGGGGGGGGTGAGTTGCGAATTAGTTGGCAATTTCTATTCACAGTGCCTGAATCTGAGGATCTGTCCAAGGTCAAAAAAATGTATGAGTAGAAGGGAGTAATTCACTCCCATATCTGCCTAGTATTCTTGTCAAAGTATTCTTTGTTTGCTGTCTCCCCACATCTGGCGGTTATGTAAGAATGTTTCTATTTGCTCTGAGTTTCTCATGCGAGGGAGGGGAGATGGAGTGAACACAGAATCCAAAAGATTCTGGATATAGCGCCAACATATTCTGCAGCGCTGTATTATTTTTGCCTAGTTATTAATATAGTTAATAGAGAATCAATATAGTTAATAGAGAATTGCAATAATATTGTTGAATAAGAATTTTTGAAATTAATGTAGATTTTTGAGTGTTTTATTTCAGGTGTACGTATAGGAGAGATGATCTCTTACATTGGACGCCCGTAGAACCCTCGCATGAGGTAATCAGAGCAATTGATTCTGAATTTTGCAATTTTTAGAAGCAACTGGAGCAGTTTTGGATTGATGAACCCTTACAACACGGTAAGCATATCAAATGCAGAATTGGTAAATCACGGTGAGGTAGACACCATGTTACCAGTCTAGGATGGTATAGTCATGCTGACAATCACTACAGGTGACCCCTACAGGTGGAGGGCAAGGTACAATTTGAAGTTAAAATAAAGTTAGTCTAGGTAATGGCGGGAGATCATCCATCCCAGCCTTGTTGCGTCTGGCTGCCTGCGCACCCTCTCTGTATCGGACTGCCCGGATAGGACTGACCAAATACTAAAGAATATAATTTGGGAGCTGTGTTATGAGATGGGAAAAGGGCTGGCCATGACGTCTCTGTCTCTCATCAGCAAAAGTTAGAACAGTCTCTGCTTGGCCCCGCTTACGCCTCGACAGGTCACAAGTGTAGTCAGGTGAATATCTCCTGGTTCGCTCCTGGTTTCAGGTAAGGCTTTGTGTACAATCCTGCATTATTCCTACACACAACACAACTAAGAAAGGTAAGAAGTTCAAAGCAGAAGCTGCTCCACAGGTTTTTTAAAATTGCAAATAGACAAGGAAACAAAGAAAAATTGTATAAAATGTCCTAGTAGGTGTGGATCTCTCTCTCCTATACAAAGTATTATAAGATGTCAAATACATTGGTTAAAATGTTCTGAAGTAGAGTAGGTAAATAAATGAGTAAATAATATGATTTTTGCCGTTTAATTAGATACTAATCATACTATGGTAAATAAATATTTGTATGTTCTTTCCTATGTTATTTTGTTATTTTCTTTTGATCTGTTTTTCAGGAAAACTGAAAGACTATTGAGAAGTATAGTTCTATTGTCTATTATTATTATATCTGTTTGACTCTATCTTGTTATATTGTTTTTATTTGTTCTTTGACAAGGTTGCTATGATCTACTTCTATTACAGACTATTGACTGTGTATATACCTGGTGACCCTTATATATATGTAAGATCAAGGAAAGGTTAGGGGATAGATAGGGTGAGTCGACGTGGAGCGGGGGCACCACAAGCGTTCAAGAGGGTGCTGACCTCCGCTGTGTAGGTAGGTTTCCAGCTTTAAGGACATTGTTGGGAACTATTAGGAGTGGTCATGTCAACTAATAAAAGTCTGTAGATTTTATGTCTTTGTTCTTATGTACTATCCTGGGTGATTGTTTTTGGTATTATAAGTCAATGAAATATGATTTTTGTTGTGTATCTCTTCCCTTGTGGATAATTGTGCTTATTTGCAGATACTTTCTAATAAGTGTTCATTATATCCTTTGGTAATTCTCTTTAGATATGTGATATATATATTATTATATATATATTATATATATAAATATATATTATATATATATATATCACTGATACGAGTTACTAAAATGTCCAAGGGGGTGATTTGTACTTTTAAGGTTATATGTGATATCTATAAGTAACAATCTCTGATATATAATTTCTCAGAATGTTTCTAACATATTTTGAGGTTTTTCTTTTTCAATAGGTTTTGTAGATCAGAGATATTCCCTACAGCCTGGGGATTGAGTTGTAGTGCTGTGCCTTATCTTTGGATGTCCCATATTCATGATTGCCGTTTTATTTTTCTATATTCACTCTGTATGTGGATACTGCTTTAAGAACTTTTTTGGACTTTTTTTTAAGGACTCTTATACTATTATGATCGAGACTTTATACTTTTTTTCCAGAATTTAAAATTTTGCTTAAGACTTTTCCTGGATATAGACTTTGCCAAAGACTTTTACTGAGAACTTTCCCTATGGATATTTAACCCTGTGCTATAAAGCAGACGATTTCACTTTTTCTACTATAAAAGACTTTTATTACTCCTAACTAGCTGTGAGCCCAATTCTAAAGAATCGGGTAGTCTAGAATCCATATATAGTTTATTTACTAACATTTAGGGGAGTGCGGTGAAATTAATTGTGTGTATACGGTGGCTCAGTGGTTAGCACTGCGCGGTGGTCAGTGGTTCTCTCTCAGTGGTTAGCAAAGTACAGTGGCTCAGTGTTTAGCAGTGTACGGTGGCTCAGTGGTTAGCAGGAGTATGGTGGCTCAGTGGTTAGCACTTTAGCACTGCGCGGTGGCTCAGTGGTTAGTACTGCGCGGTGGCTCAGTGGTTAGCACTGCACGGTGGCTCAGTGGTTAGCAAAGTACAGTGGCTCAGTGTTTAGCAGTGTACGGTGGCTCAGTGGTTAGCAGGAGTATGGTGGCTCAGTGGTTAGCAGTGAGTGGGGTGGGCAGAGTGGTCAGCGCAGTGCGGCGGGCAGAGTGGTTAGCGTAGTGCGGTGGGCAGAGTGGTCAGCAGAGGACAGAGGCACTCTGCCTGTCATACTTACCAGCGGGTCATCGTCTTCCCCGCCACGGCATTTTCACTCCGCTGTCCCCAGCATCTTGGCTCCACTCATGCAGAGCTTTGCTCCTGTGCAGCCTCCTCTCTGCTGAGTATTGCTCCTGTGCAGCCTCCTCTCTGCAGAGCATTGCTCCTGTGCAGCTTCATTACTGTAGAGCATTGCTCCTGTGCAGCCTCCTCTCTGCAGAGCATTGCTCCTGTGCAGCCTCCTCCTCTCTGCAGAGCATTGCTCCTGTGCAGCCTCCTCCTCTCTGCAGAGCATTGCTCCTGTGCAGCCTCCTCCTCTCTACAGAGCATTGCTCCTGTGCAGCCTCCCCTCATGCAGAGCAATGCTCCTGTGCAGCCTCCTCTGTGCAGAGCATTGCTCCTGTGCAGCCTCCTCTCTGCAGAGCATTGCTCCTGTGCAGCCTCCTTACTGTAGAGCATTGCTCGTGTGCAGCCTCCTCTCTGCAGAGTCTAGAATCCATATATAGTTTATTTACTAATATTTAGGGGAGTGCGGTGAAATTAATTGTGTGTATACAGGTGGCTCAGTGGGTAGCACAGTATACGGTGGCTGAGTGGTTAGCACTGCGTGGTGGCTCAGTGGTTAGGACTGCGCGGTGGCTTAGTGGTTAGCGCTGTATACGGTGGGTTAGTAGTTAGCAGGGAGTATGGTGGGTCAGTGGTTAGCAGAGTATACGATGGCTGAGTGGTTAGCACTGTATACGGTGGCTCAGTAATTAGCACAGTTAATGGTGGCTCAGTGGTTACTACTGCGCGGTGGCTCAGTGGTTAGCACTGCGTGGTGGCTCAGTGGTTAGCACTGCGCGGTGGCTCAGTGGTTAGCACTGCGCGGTGGCTCAGTGGTTAGCAGGAGTATGGTGGCTCAGTGGTTAGCAGTGAGTGCGGCGGGCAGAGTGGTCAGCGCAGTGCGGTGGGCAGAGTGGTTAGCGCAGTGCGGCGGGCAGAGTGGTCAGCAGAGGACAGAGGCACTCTGCCTGTCATACTTACCAGCGGGTCATCGTCTTCCCCGCCACGGCATTTTCACTCCGCCTTCCCCAGCATCTTGGCTCCACTCATGCAGAGCATTTGTGGAGCCCCAAGGGACGTGGGGTACTCGGTACCGGACCGGTCTGCTGCTGGGGATGTCACTGGTGGCCTGGTCCGGACCGTGTCCCTGGCTCAGCACAATAAAAGGGGAATATTTACAAGGGAGATTGTCACGGGTGACGCCACCCACTTGATGCGGCCAGTAATGGGGGCCGCCGCTGCTGCAGAACCTCCGGGGGCAGCGGAGGTGGTATAGTTCCAGTGGGGGGAACTGTATCCCCCGGGGCAGTAAAGGGTTAAAGTCTATTGGGGTTATAGATGGTGGGGAAGAGTTGGAGGACACACACTCACATTTAGTTGATACTGTAATTCCCTTCTTGTCCTGATGCTGCAGAGCTGACAGGCTGGATCTGCAGGGAGGAATTGTCTCTGTGCTGAATCTGGAGCAAAGGTCGCAATCACTACACAGACTCCAAAGCTGTTTTCCAAGGCTTTACTGCTGATATTATTGCAGATTATAGTCCACGGAGTCTGTAATGGAGCTGGGCTCTCTCCCCACACCCTGTCCCGGGTCGTTGGCTTCCTTGTGCTGCACCGTGTGTGTGTCCTGAGCTGCTGCTTCAAGCTAAGCTGCTGGGATTCCTCACGTCTCTCTCTGTTTGCTGCTGGTACCACTTGGCTAGGCAACTTGGGTCCTCTATGCTGCACTGACCCCTCCGTGTTGCTTCACTCTGGTACTAGGGGTATCTGGAGATCCCGCTGTTCCTGGATTCGCTGTGCTGTGGGTGCCAGACACAGTACCGGATCCGGTGTCCGTCTCTGTGCGTACTTCTGGGGCAAGTGATGGTGTCACTCCAGCTCCCAGACGTGTTCCTCTGTCTTTCGTTCTCCTGTTCCTCTGACCCTTGCTAGGTCTGCACTGAGCTAACTCTGCTCTGTGTCCTTTCCTCAGCCCTGCTGCGAGCTGAACTGAGCTCTCCCTCATGGGCAAGTGCATATAAGGGAGCAGGAGGTGCTCCCTCTATTGCCCAAGGTGGTAGTGTTTGTCAGTTTGTAGTGAGGGAGAGAACCCATGTGATGTTATTGTGGCACATTAACCCATGGGGTGCCACACATTGCTCCTGTGCAGCCTCCTCTCTGCAGAGCATTGCTCCTGTGCAGCCTCATTACTGTAGTGCATTGCTCCTGTGCAGCCTCCTCCTCTCTGCAGAGCATTGCTCCTGTGCAGCCTCCTCCTCTCTGCAGAGCATTGCTCCTGTGCAGCCTCCTCCTCTCTGCAGAGCATTGCTCCTGTGCAGCCTCCTCCTCTCTGCAGAGCATTGCTCCTGTGCAGCCTCCTCCTCTCTGCAGAGCATTGCTCCTGTGCAGTCTCCCCTCATGCAGAGCAATGCTCCTGTGCAGCCTCTTCTGTGCAGAGCATTGCTCCTGTGCAGCCTCCTCTCTGCAGAGCATTGCTCCTGTGCAGCCTCCTCACTGTAGAGCATTGCTCCTGTGCAGCCTCCTCTCTGCAGAGTATTGCTCCTGTTCAGCCTCCTCTCTGCAGAGCAATGCTCCTGTGCAGCCTCCCCTCTGCAGAGCATTGCTCCTGTGCAGCCTCCCCTCTGCAGAGCATTGCTCCTGTGCAGCCTCCTCTCTGCAGAGTATTGCTCCTGTGCAGCCTCCTCTCTGCAGAGCATTGCTCCTGTGCAGCCTCCTCTCTGCAGAGAAATGCTCCTGTGCAGCCTCCTCTCTGCAGAGCATTGCTCCTGTGCAGCCTCCTCTCTGCAGAGCATTGCTCTGTGCAGCCTCCTCTCTGCAGAGCATTGCTCCTGTGCAGCCTCCTCTCTGCAGAGCATTGCTCCTGTGCAGCCTCCTCTCTGCAGAGCAATGGTCCCGTGCAGCCTCCCCTCATGCAGGGCATTGCTCCTGTGCAGCCTCCTCTGTGCAGAGCATTGCTCCTGTGCAGCCTCTTCTCTGCAGAGCACTGCTCCTGTGCAGCCTCCCCTCTGCAGAGCATTGCTCCTGTGCAGCCTCCCCTCTGCATAGCATTGCTCCTGTGCAGCCTCCTCTCATGCAGAGCAATGCTCCTGTGCAGCCTCCTCTGTGCAGAGCATTGCTCCTGTGCAGCCTCTTCTCTGCAGAGCAATGCTCCTGTGCAGCCTCCCCTCTGCAGAGCATTGCTCCTGTGCAGCCTTCTCTCTGCAGAGCATTGCTCCTGTGCAGCCTCCCCTCTGCAGAGCATTGCTCCTGTACAGCCTCCCCTCTGCAGAGCATTGCTCCTGTGCAGCCTCCTCTCATGCAGAGCATTGCTCCTGTGCAGCCTCCTCTCATGCAGAGCATTGCTCCTGTGCAGCCTCCTCTGTGCAGAGCATTGCTCCTGTGCAGCCTCCTCTCATGCAGAGCATTGCTCCTGTGCAGCCTCCTCCTCTCTGCAGAGCATTGCTCCTGTGCAGCCTCTTCTCTGCAGAGCAATGCTCCTGTGCAGCTTCCCCTCTGCATAGCATTGCTCCTGTGCAGCCTCCCCTCTGCAGAGCAGAGATCAGCTCTTGGGGGCTCAGTCCGGGGTCCTCTGTCACCTCTATGTTCCCTTGTGATCGCAGGATGTCAGAGGCAGAGAATCACTGATGAGGACACGTCTGATGTGAGACAGCGGCATGATGTCTCCTGTGCTCACACTGCAGCAATTAAAGTGCCTGTGATGATGTCACAGTCATGTGATATAGCCCCGCCCATACCAGTGACATCATCTCAGGTCCTGAAAGCCGTGGGGGGGAGGAGAGAAAGAGATAGAGACTCTGCAAGGACTCGCAGAGGCATTGGGAGTGAGGCTTTGAGAGGCAGCCACGGACACGACGATGGAAACAGCGCCGAATGTGACGGAAGTGCCTTAGGGTAATTATATATTAGATAGCTTAGAGAATGTTATAAAAATTTATGTTTTTATACTAATGTATTAATACACAAAATTTATATTGTCAGTTACTGTTAGTTAGATAATGTAAACTACTCTAGTATCTGAACTATGTAGAACATAGAGTCATTGTCTTTGCAAGAGGATGGGATAATTGTTTATTCTCTATTCCTTATCTATATTTCTGGGAACAGGTCCAAACGCTTGTAACTTTTTAATCGCCAGTCTCCATATTTTTCTACTGCCTGATTTTCTATTATTTCTACACTGTTCCCAATATTTCCCTAATTACTAATCTTTCCAGCTTGTGTTCCTTCACCAAAGATCTTTTGTATTCTATTGTTTAATTATTGTAATTTTATATATGTCACTCATATTTGTGCCCGTCTGCTGTGTAAGGTATTATTGAGAATAGGCTATGCTTTGTGAAGTAATATGTTTTCAATATTTAACCCTTATGCACCAAATCTATATGTATGGAGGTATATCATAGGTTTTTGGAGAAGAGTTGTGAATTTAGGGGGGAGCTGTTAAGGATGGAATTTATAGGGTTAAAAGAAATATCACAACTTTTCTCTCTTTATATATATTTTAATTTGAAATGTCATGTTGTTTGTTATACACTAGATGGCGCCCACGCTCCATGCATCCCATTAAAAAAGGAATTTAGGTATTAAAATAACTTCATAAGGATTGACCAATTAGGAGATGATTATTTTGTAGAAAGTTCCAGAATTCTAACACGCCTCTTGCTCTCTGTACAAAAAATGTGTGTTTCAATAAACGCCTGCGCAGTATGTACTTAATCTCATACGGCATAGGCATGAGTAAGGCTTGAGACGGCTCTGGTGTCCGTATCATTTACTTGCAATAATGCAGACGTGCATAAATGCCTAAAAATATAACAATTAGGAGTGACTGATGGACTTGTGATTGAACTGAGACCCTCAACACCACCAACTGTTTTAACATCTATTTGGTGCTATATATATACTGACTATTATTTACTGCCTATTGCACTCTGAAACTGCCTTAAATTAACCTCTTCTTTGTCTATAACACACACTCGGTATATTAACTTGTTATTTGGCACTGAAGTTCACTGTCCATTACTCTTTGAACTTCTATTTGGTGCGATATACAGACTGCGTTAAATTAACCTATTATTTGCCAATACCACTGACTGAGTATATTAACCTATTATTTGCAATAAAAGGACACTGTCCATTATTCAACACCTATTTACCATATATACTATATACCTGACACTGCCTGTTATTAGCCTGCTGTTTGCCACCACTCTTAAAGTTCTTTATCAACATGAGGTCTGATACCAAGTACCGTATATACTCGTGTATAAGCCGACCCGTGTATAAGCCGACCCCCCTACTTTTGCCCCCAAAACCTGGGAAAACCTATTGACTCGATGTATAAGCCGAGGGGACCCCAGCACAGGTATACACAGCCCCCCAGCAGTGTGTATACAGCAGCCTCCAGTGGTATATACAGCAGCCCCAGCATCAGGTCCCCAAAGGTATATACAGCAGGCCCCAGGGTATAACAGCAGGCCCCAGGGCATATACAGCAGGCCCCAGGGTATATACAGCAGGCCCCAGGGTATATACAGCAGGCCCCAGGGTTATACAGCAGGCCCCAGGGTATATACAGCAGGCCCCAGAGGTATACAGCAGGCCCAGAGGTATACAGCAGGCCCCAGGGTATATACAGCAGGCCCCAGGGTATACAGCAGGCCCCAGGGTATATACAGCAGGCCCCAGAGGCATACAGCAGGCCCCAGAGGCTATACAGCAGGCCCCAGAGGTATATACAGCAGGCCCCAGGGTATACAGCAGGCCCCAGGTATATACAGCAGGCCCCAGGGTATATACAGCAAACCCCAGAGGTATACAGCAGGCCCCAAAGGTATACAGCAGGCCCCAGGGTATATACAGCAGGCCCCAAAGGTATACAGCAGGCCCCAGCAGGTATACAGCAGGCCCCAAAGGTATACAGCAGGCCCCAAAGGTATATAGCAGGCCCCAAGGTATATACAGCAGGCCCCAAGGTATATACAGCAGGCCCCAGAGGTATACAGACAGCCCCCAGTGTATACAGGCAGCCCCCAGTGTATACAGGCAGCCCCCAGTGTATACAGGCAGCCCCCAGTGTATACAGGCAGGCCCCAGAGGTATACAGGCAGCCCCCAGTGTATACAGGCAGCCCCCAGTGTATACAGGCAGTCCCCAGAGGTATACAGGCAGCCCCCAGAGGTATACAGGCAGCCCCCAGTGTATACAGGCAGCCCCCAGTGTATACAGGCAGCCCCCAGTGTATACAGGCAGCCCCCAGTGTATACAGGCAGGCCCCAGAGTATACAGGCAGCCCCCAGTGTATACAGGCAGCCCCCAGTGTATACAGGCAGCCCCCAGTGGCAGTCGCCCCCCCATCATGGAAAGAGCCCCCACACTTTGCAGAGCCCCCCCCCCCCCGCTGCATTATCTTACCATCCAGGGTCTTCACCGCGGGTCCTCCAGTCCTCCATCCTTGCGCGCTGTCATCCTGGTCTCATGTGACCCGGCGGTCTCAGTGGAATGCGCCGGTCACATGAGACCGGGAAGACAGCGCGCAAGGATGGAGGACTGGAGGACCCGCGGTGAAGACCCTGGATGGTAAGATAATGCAGCGGGGGCCGGGGGGGACTCTGCAAAGTGTGGGGGCTCTTTCCATGATGGGGGGACGACTGCCAGTGGGGGCTGCCTGTATACACTGGGGGCTGCCTGTATACACTGGGGACTGCCTGTATACACTGGGGGCTGCCTGTATACACTGGGGGCTGCCTGTATACACTGGGGGGCTGTATGCACGGCTCCCCCTGCCGCTGTGATGGGTGGGGGGAGCCGTGCATATCTAATGAGCGGCCCCACGTGACGGGCCGCTCACTCGTCAGCCTCCCCCCGCCTCCTCCAGCCTCCCCAGCAAAATAGTTACCGTATTGACCCGTGTATAAGCTGAGGGGGTGACTTTTCAGCCTAATTTTTGGGCTGAAAAACTCGGCTTATACACGAGTATATACGGTAATCACACCGAGAAAAAAGCTGCCAATTCTGCATCTCAGCGCAAACTGCGTGCTAACGAGACTCCAGAAGAGAAACGCCATTGCCTGGACACCGTTAAAGCTGCTTTTAACAAACGCATCACTAATGAGTCTCCAGAGGAAAAAAACAATTCGATTAGCAAATGCAGCTGCTGCACGCCGTGAATGTCGCAAAAATAACACTTCCACGTGCACATTCATTGATTCTGCCCACAATACACATTCAATGTCCCCATCCATCGGATGTGCGCACACTGAACCTCCTCTACCAGTTTCCAATTCTGCACGTAAGCGCAAACAGTGTGTTAACGAGACTCCATACGACAAACAGCGACGCCTGGACACCGTTAAGGCTGCTTTTAATAAACACATCACACATGAAACTCCTAAGTAAAAAAAAAATGCCATTAACAAATGCTGCTGCTGCACGCCGTAAACAGCGGCAAAATACAGCTTCCACCTCCACATTCATGGACCCTGCGCATGATATACATTCCACCTCCTCATTCATAGACCCTGCGCATGATACACATTCCACCTCCTCATTCAGTGAATATGCGCACAGTGACAATCCTCTACCAGTTCGACGCTTTATATATGTTGGTTTACACAAACACTAATGCTCCGTTACCAACACCTGTACCTCTACATCCTACAGGTTTCACTAATGATGACAGTACCATAGTAGAACACAGCTGTGGTGCTTTGAACTATTTATGTGAACATTGTCAAGTATTACATTTTACTGCAGAAATACCATCTGATAAACATTTTACTCTGTGTTGTCACAAGGGTAAAGTCCATGTACCCATACCCCAATATCCTGAGGTCTTCAAACGTTTGCTGAAAGGAGAAAGTGAATTCAGTAAAAATCTCATGGACAACATCCGAAGCATAAACAGTTCATTTGCTTTCGCCTCCATGGGTTCCAATATTTCCCCACCACCTGGATATGGCCCATACTGCTTCCGTAAACATGGACAAATATATCATCGAACTGGAACACTACATCCGTCTGATGATCAAGTTCCAGCGTATGCCCAACTTTACATTTTGGATACCGCTACTGCTAATCAACAACGTTTGCAATGTCAAGAGAATCAAAAATGTAATCCGACTTTGATGAGTATGATTGCTCTTCAGTTAGACAATGTCAATTCATTTGTAGCTGCCTACAAAATGTTACGTGATGTGGAACACGAGGAACATCTTAAACTGTAGAAAATGGCACTGTCATGCCAAATATAACCATGGCCCTTAAACAAGATCGGAATCAAGACCCTCGACGCTATAATAATCCCACTGTCAATGAAGTGGCCGTCGTATTTGAAAACGACAATGGAGAGCCACCATTCAATCGAGACATATTAATTCATTTAAAACCTGACCCAAAAAACCCTTTGGCCCCAAAAACACAACAAGTCAGCATTCTCCACAGCAATTTGGATGCTTTACTGTATCCTTTATTTTTCCCTTACGGACACCAAGGCTGGCATGATGGACTCAAATAAAAAGGCCAAAGTCCATGCAGGATTACACAACTGCAATATTACTGCTATGTGCTGTCTGTCCGTAATAACTTTAATCCACTCCTGCTTATGTGAAAATCAAAGCTAATCGTCTAAATTATATCCGTAAACACCAAAAGGATTTAAAAGTGGAGGATTACTGTGTACTCCAAGAACATCTACTGAAAAAATCCATAGAAAAGGGCATCCCATTTGAAAAACTGTCATTTTACCATCTTCCTTTGAAGGCAGTCCCAGAAACATGTAACAACGCTACCAAGATGCCATGGTTATTGTTACTAAATATGGTTGCCCATATCTTTTCATCACCATGACCTGTAATCCAAAATGGAGGGAGATTACTAACAATTTAGAACCATGGCAGCGTGTGGAACACAGACCTGATTTGGTGGCACGTGTCTTCAAAATTAAACTGGAAGCACTCTTACAAGACATTCACAACGGATTATTTGGAAAACTTTGCGCTATGGTTCATGTAATTGAATTTCAAAAACGTGGTCTCCCACACGCTCACATTTTGATAATTCTAGATAGCAACTCCAAATTAAGGACTGAGGTAGAAGTAGACAATACAGTCTGGGCTGAAATTCCTGATGCTACCTACTACCCTCAGCTCCATAACATTGTTCTGCAACACATGATACATGGTCCCTGTGGAGAACACAACCCAACTCTCCCTGAATGGAATAATGGAAAGTGTACGAAAGGTTTCCCAAAAGATTTACAACCATCTACCATCATTGCTAAGGATGCCTATCCTACTTATCGCAGATCCATGGGTCCTTCATTTGAACACCATTCCAAGATGATTGATAATTCGTGGGTAGTGCCATACAATCCTTTCCTATTATTAAAACACAAGTGCCATATTAATGTCAAAGTTTGTGGTTCCATTCAAAGTGTGAAATACTTATTTAAGTACGTGTATAAAGGACATGATAAAGCCAATCTTGAAATTTGCCAGACGAACATCCAACATGATGAAACACATCAATTCATGGATTCAAGATATGTTAGTGCACCAGAGGCAGCTTGGAGAATCTTTGCTTATCCTATGCATAAACAATCTCACAGCATAATTTGCCTTGCCGTCCATCTGCCTCATTCTCAACAACTCTATTTTCATGAGGATGACTCCATTCCAAGCATCAAACAAAAGCTTCATACCAATTCTACACTTATGGCCTACTTTGATCTTAATAAGGACGACCAACATGCTCATAACTATTTTTACCGCGAAATTCCTGAATAGTATGTTTGGCAACAAGGTTCTTGGGAAAAAAGAAAACGATCAGGTAGCTCTATTATTGGCAGAATGTATACTGTAAGTCTCAAAGACCAGGAACGCTACTATTTACGGTTGTTGTTATTGCATGTCAAAGGTGCAACCAGTTTTGAGAGTATTAAAACTGTCAATGGAGTCATACATCTAACCTTCAAAGAAGCAGCATTAGCACTTGGATTACTATTCGATGATAGTGTCTGGAGAAATACCTTACTTGATGCCTGTATTCTTAATATGCCTGCACAGCTTCGCGACCTCTTTGCCTTTATCTGTATATTTGGCCCTCCAGCTAATCCTCTGGAGTTGTGGGATGAATTTAAATAACACTTTGTGCAAGACTACTGCCGTGCATACCACTCCAACATTGAAGACTGTATAAATTGTGAAGGCTATGCTATGACAGATGTCCAAGATGTTCTAAAAGTTCACGGAAAAGTTATACTGATTTCAATTTACCACGCCCAGCTAAGAAACCACAACTGCTCCTGCAGTATGATAAGGATTATGAGCTAAGAACAGCTGCTGAGATGAAAGCTACTCTCAATGAGGAACAACTTTTGGCCTATGATACCATTAATTAGGCTTTAGAAGACAATAATGTAACACCCAAGTGCTTTTTCCTTGACGGTCCTGGTGGTAGTGGAAAAACCTATCTATATCATCTCCTCCTACATCTTCTAAGGGAACAAGGAAACATTGTATCACCTGCTGCCACTACAGGAATTGCGGCTAATTTACTACAAGGGAGACGAACAATACATTCTCTCTATGGCATTCCAATACCTGTGAATGAAACATCTGTTTCCAGGATTAAACATGATACCGATGCGGCTAAGCATTTGCATAATACGAAACTTTTTATTATTGATGAGTGCACAATGCTATCTAAACATGCCTTGAATGTCATCGATAGACTTTTATGAGACATCATGACAACGAATGTGGCTAAGAAAGAGAAAACACCTTTTGGAGGAAAAGTTATTGTTCTTGGAGGAGACTTTAGACAATGTCTTCCTGTTATTGCTCATGGATCAAGAACAGATATTGTAGAGAGCTGTATTAAATATTCACAAACATGGCAACTTTTTGCTCGACTGCCGCTTATCAACAACATGCGCTCCATTGATCCTGAATACAGCAGTTGGTTGCTTCGACTGGGAAATGGACAGCTGTCAAATGAAGATAACCTTGGAGACGATGTCTTTGAAATTCCTCCAGACATGGTGCGCACTGGCTCTTTAATCACTGATATTTTTGGAGGTAAACTTTCTATTGATGTGAATGACACCGACAGCATAAATATCGCTGCTTCTCATACTATTTTATGTCCAAAAAATGAAGACGTTGAGAAAGTCAATTCTAACGTCATGGATCGCTTGCCAGGTGACTATAGTGAATATATCAGTGATGATTCCATCGATCCGGATGAAGCTGATGACCTCGACCAATACCCAGTGGAATTTTTAAATTCACTAACACCAACTGGAATGCCTTCACATCGGCTAAAACTTAAAGTTGGCACCATTGTCATGTTATTACGAAACATCAACACCAAGAAAGGTCTCTGCAATGGTACTCGGCTGATTGTCACTGCGTTACATGCCAATATCATACAAGCAAAGTCATTTGTGGCTCAGCAGGAAATGTGGTATTCATTCCACGAATTGATTTGTGTCCATCAGAGACTGCATTACCTTTCAAATTATGACGTAGACAATTTCCCATTAAGCCAGCATTTGCAATGACCATTAATAAATCCCAAGGGCAGACCCTCAATCGAGTTGGGATATATCTACCAGAACCAGCATTTGCCCATGGTCAACTCTATGTTGCATTTTCCAGAGTCAAACAGCGTTGCAATGTTAGGGTCAAATTGGTCAATACACCACTTCAAGGACAATTACTGCCTGAAAGTCCCAAAGTTTTTACACGAAATATTGTGTATAAAAATGTTTTAGTTTAATTTTTTTTTTTTTTAGTTTAGTCATAGATATATTTAGTTTAGTGATAGATATATAAAAATGAAAAAAAATAAAAAAAAATTAGTTTTGCCATAGATATATAGATTTCAAGTACTTAATTAGGAAATAGCCACGTAACATATATAGTTTTTAGTTTTACATCTTAAATCCTTTATTTACATAGTTCATATTATATATATATATATATATATATATATTATATATATATATATATGTGTGAACACACATTTAGTTAAAGATGATAGATGTGTATCATCCAAATTTATGGATTTGGTGATATGAACCACAATCTTAAGCTCCAGCACTATAGGTGCTGAGAAATTAGCAATTCTTTTTTCACCGGGAGAGGTTTTTGTGAACAGCTGAGAGACGGGCGGGATGGCTGTTCACACACATCTCCATCTCAAGGTGTGTTCTGTACATATAGATACATAGTTTCATATATAGATAGAAAATTATAGATTTAGCTTTCACATCAGCATTTTTCAGCTATTTGTGGAAGTTTTGGTGGCAAAAACACAATTTCTGCACTTGCTGCCTAAGGCCTCATCTACAGCACACTTGCCGTAAGCTGCATGCAATTTATATGGAATTTGTGGTTCACTTGCGGCAGGTGCCACATACGTGGTTACGACAGTTTAGGCCGCAAAAACCGCACTGACCTGCGGTTTTGTAGCGGCTGCATTTCGTGCACCTGCCGAGGCCATGTGTGCCGCATTTACGGCAGGTTTACCGCAAGTTCCATATACATTGCCTCAGAATTGCTGCAAGTGTGTCGCAAGTAAGCCCTTAGGTGTCAAGTGCGGAAATTGTATTTATTATATCCCCACCTTCTACAAATAGCTGAAAAATGCTGCTCTAAAACAGCTTTTAGTCTTCATAAATAGGAATTAGTTAGAGTAGGGACCCATGAGACGTAGGGCCACCTTGACGTGGTTGATGGGCAAACACAAACTGGCTGATACGCAGAATATCAATATTGATTTTTTAAATCAAGCTACTTACTGAGTATCAAGTATTAACCAGTCGGTGTACCAAGAGCCCTACAATATAATAATTCAATTGACCAAAAATAATATTCATCCTACAACTATACATAGTTCATGAATAGATATCATGGATTAATTGTATTATTCTTAATTTTTTAACAATAAACTACCGTATATACTCGTGTATAAGCCGACCCGTGTATAAGCCGACCCCCCTACTTTTGCCCCCAAAACCTGGGAAAATCTATTGACTCGTGTATAAGCCGAGGGTGGACCCTAGCACAAGTATACAGCCCCCAGCAGTGTGGTATACACCAGTCCCAGAGGTAGATACAGCAGCCCCAGTGGTAGTATACACGCAGCCCCAGTAGTATATACAGCCCCAGTGGTATATACAGCTCCAGTGGTAGTATAGACGCAGCCCTAGTAGTATATACAGCCCCAGTGGTAGTATATACAGCCCCAGTGGTAGTATACAGGGCCCCAGCAGTATATACAGCCCCAGTGGTTTATACAGCCCCAGTGGTAGTATACAGGGCCCCAGAGGTATATACAGCCCCAGTGGTAGTATATACAGGGCCCCAGCAGTATATACAGCCCCAGTGGTTTATACAGCCCCAGTGGTAGTATAGACGCAGCCCTAGTAGTATATACAGCCCCAGTGGTAGTATATACAGCCCCAGTGGTAGTATACAGGGCCCCAGCAGTATATACAGCCCAGTGGTTTATACAGCCCCAGTGGTAGTATACAGGGCCCCAGAGGTATATACAGCCCCAGTGGTAGTATATACAGCCCCAGTGGTAGTATATACAGCCCCAGTGGTAGTATACAGGGCCCCAACAGTATATACATCCCCAGTGGTTTATACAGCCCCAGTGGTAGTATACAGGGCCCCAGAGGTATATACAGGGCCCCAGAGGTAGTATATACAGCCCCAGTGGTAGTATATACAGCCCCAGTGGTAGTATACAGGGCCCCAGCAGTATATACAGCCCCAGTGGTTTATACAGCCCCAGTGGTAGTATATACAGCCCCAGTGGTAGTATACAGGGCCCCAACAGTATATACAGCCCCAGTGGTTTATACAGCCCCAGTGGTAGTATACAGGGCCCCAGAGGTATGTATAGGGCCCCAGAGGTAGTATATACAGCCCCAGTGGTAGTATATACAGCCCCAGTGGTAGTATACAGGGCCCCAGCAGTATATACAGCCCCAGTGGTTTATACAGCCCCAGTGGTAGTATATACAGCCCTAGTGGTAGTATACAGGGCCCCAGAGGTATATAGCAGCCCCAGCGGTAGTATACAGGCATCCCCAGTAATGCAGGCCCCCCCCAGCGTCTCTCCGGTCACCTGTAAAGGAAGCTATACTTATCACAGTGCTCTGTCCGCGCCCGCTCGCACCCGCTCTCAGCAGCCGACCGGATCCTCCATCTTGCGTCTTCTTTCTTCCTGTTTCCTGTGCTCGTCGCAGGGAATGACGTCATTGCCCGCGACGAGCACAGAAACAGGAAGAAAGAAGACGCAAGATGGAGGATCGCGGTCGGCAGCTGCGAGCGGGCGCGGACAGAGCACTGTGATAAGTATAGCTTCCTTTACAGGTGACCGGAGAGACGCTGGGGGGGCCCTGCATTACTGGGGATGCGGGGGCTGCTGTATACCGATGTATACATCGGTATGTACCGATGTATACATCGGTATACAGCACTGACTCGCGTATAAGCCGAGGGGGGTACTTTTCAGCCCAATTTTTGGGCTGAAAAACTCGGCTTATACGCGAGTATATACGGTATATATGGATTCTAGTCGTCATCTAGTATTCTATAATTTCATTTTGGGCTTGTCCACACACCTGCGCTTCTTGCGCTAAATACTTAGATTTTTGCAGAGAAGCGCAGGTGCGTGTATGAGGCCGCTTTCAGCAGACGCTGTCCCTGGTTACCCGATGTGTATCGTGGTAACCAGTTCATACAGCAGCCTGCATAGTCACCGCTTATTGTGAGCGCACAGGGAAATGCTGCTTGCAGCACACTATGCAGGCTGCTGTATGAACTGGTTACCACGATACACATCGGGTAACCAGGGACAGCGTCTGCTGAAAGCGGCCGCATACACGCACCTGCGCTTCTCTGCAAAAATCTAAGTATTTAGCGCAAGAAGCGCAGGTGTGTGGACAAGCCCTTTCTGTCTTTCTGTAATGTCATTTCTGTCCATTAGAGGGCAGAATAGTGTCATGATATGTAATGGAAATACATTTGTATATATATATTTGTATAGAAATATATTTTGTGTAAAATAATATGATTACATAATATAATTACACATATATAATATATTGTATAAAATATAATAGTACTAATAATAGTATTTTTATATTTTATAATTTAATTTTCTGTCTTTCTGTAATGTCACTTCTGTCCACTAGAGGGCAGTATAGTGTCATTAAATGTAATGGAAATACATTTGTATATATATTTGTATAGAAATATATTTTGTGTAAAATAATAATATATGATTATATAATATAATTATAATTACACATATATAATATAATAATATATTGTATAAAATATATTAGTACTAAGTATAATAGTATTTTTATATTTTATCATTTAATTTTCTGTCTTTCTGTAGAGTCATTTCTGTCCACTAGAGGGCAGTATAGTGTCATTAAATGTAATGGAAATACATCTACTATATCAGGGGCTGACTGGCAGATGTAGCCCTGGGGGGCTGAGCGCTAGTGAGGACCGGGGAGGTCGGGGGGATGTGCTGCCACGGCTTGATCCTTGCCTCTGCCGCCGCTCCGCTGCCTCACGGCCCCAGCTCCCACCGTCAATGCGGAATGCAGTAAGTGTGCGGCAGCTTTCACTGTGCGGATGGCCCTAAATGTGGACTATACCACCGGCCTGGGGGGCAAGTGCCTCCCTGCCACCTGGACCAGTCCGCCCCTGTGCTATATAATCGTCTAAGGTTCTCTGTCTGTCACGGAAATCGGGCGCCAGCGCTCATTGGCCATCGCTAGCCGTGGCGACCAATGAGCGCATTGTATGCAAAACAGCCACGCGCCGTGGCCGCAATCCAATCCGCGTTGCGGGATTTCGCCCTCATAGACACGCCGTCAACCTTCTCCTGCCCGCACCCGCCCACTAGAGCGGGTGCGCCCACCTCTGGCCCCCTCTTGCCCGCCGCTGCTACCTGGTGCCTTCTCCTGCCTGCTGGAGCGGGTGCTCCCACCTCCAGCCCCCTGTTTCCCGCCGCTGCTACCCGGTGCCATTCACACCACCCCCTCCCCGCCACTCCATCCTCCCCCCCCTTTCCCCCTCCACGCCGGCCCGCTCTCACCTCTCCTCTCTCTCTCACACTCACTCTCTCTCCGGGTGATGGAGTGGCGGTGGCTCTGACCGTGAACTCTGTGTCTTTGCTGTTGTCGGTCACCGCCTTCTGTATCAGTCACTGGTGTCAGGGGATCCACAAGGTGCCAAAGCCTTTCTGTCTGGGCCCCCGGGAGAGCTGCATCCGCTACAACAGCAGCTCCGGGGCCGTGCTGTACAGCTGGGAGACCGGGGACGACAAGTTCATAGAGAGGCGCTTCCATGCCGGGATCTGGAGCTCCTGCGAGGAGAACGTCAGCGAGGACGGTACAGCACACATCGTCGGGGTGTGTAAGTGTGGGTGTGTGTGGTGGTGTGTGTGTGTTCACTGAGCCGCCGTATACTGTGCTGTCCACTCACCCGCCGTATACTCTGCTGTCCCCTCACCCGCCGTATACTCTGCTGTCCCCTCACCCGACGTATACTCTGCTGTCCCCTCACCCGACGTATACTCTGCTGTCCCCTCACCCGACGTATACTCTGCTGTCCCCTCACCCGACGTATACTCTGCTGTCCACTCACCCGCCGTATACTCTGCTGTTCACTCACCCGCCGTATACTCTGCTGTTCACTCACCCGACGTATACTCTGCTGTCCACTCACCCGCCGTATACTCTGCTGTTCACTCACCCGCCGTATACTCTGGTGCCAACTCACCCGCCGTATACTCTGCTGCCAACTCACTCGCCGTATACTCTGCTGTTCACTCACCCGCCGTATACTCTGCTGCCAACTCACCCGCCGTATACTCTGCTGCCACTCACCTGCCGTATACTCTGCTGCCACTCACCGCCGTATACTCTGCTGTTCACTCACCCGCCGTATACTCTGCTGCCAACTCACCCGCCGTATTACTCTGCTGCCACTCACCTGCCGTATACTCTGCTGCCACTCACCTGCCGTATACTCTGCTGTCCTCTGCTCCCAGGACACAGTACCTCGAGGTCCGCGCTGCCACTTCAGAAAGGAACAAAAGAAGCCAGTACAAGGGAATGTCTGGATCAACAATTCTTCTTTATTATCCAATATATCCGTATACTCTGCTGTCCCCTCACCCGACGTATACTCTGCTGTCCACTCACCCGCCGTATACTCTGCTGTCCACTCACCCGCCGTATACTCTGCTGTTCACTCACCCGCCGTATACTCTGCTGCCAACTCACCCGCCGTATACTCTGCTGCCAACTCACCGCCATATACTCTGCTGCCACTCACCTGCCGTATACTCTGCTGTCCTCTGAGCCCCTGTATACTCTGCTAACCATTGAGCCCCTTATTCTATATGGAGGACTGTGGGGGTGCATTATTCTATATGGAGGACTTTGGTGTGCATTATACTATATGGAGAACTGTGGGGGTGCATTATACTATATGGAGAACTGTGGGGGTGCATTCTATATGGAGGACTGTGTGGTGTATTATACTATATGGAGAACTGTGGGGGTGCATTATACTATATGGAGGACTATGGGGGGTGCATTATACTATATGGAGGACTATGGGGGTTCATTATACTATATGGAGGACTATGGGGGGTGCATTATTCTATATGAAGGACTTTGGTGTGCATTATACTATATGGAGAACTGTGGAGGTGCATTATTCTATATGGAGGTCGGTGGGGGTGCAATATGCTATTTGGAGGACTATGGGTTGCAGTATACTATATGGAGGACTGTGGCGTGTATTATACTATATGGAGGACTGTGGATGCATTATTCTATATAAGAATATAATATAAAATGTCGGCTCCATGTTTATGTACTGAGCATGCCCAGAGGCAGTGCTCGGTACATAACCCTGCCTGTCCCTGTCTCCCCCTCCTCCATCTCCCCCCTGTCCTCTATCATCTCCCCCCTGTCCTCTATCCTCTCCCCCGTGTCCTCTATCCTCTCCCCCGTGTCCTCTATCTATTGGGGGTGCTACTGCTATGGACAGTAAGAGAAGCGTTGCCACTTTAAGAAAACTGTGCCTGTGGTGGACAGTAAGAAACACACTACCACTTTAAGAGACAGAAAACCCCCCCAGGTGTGGGATGATGGTATGTCCTGTTTTCCCCCTTCGGAGAGTGTGTTTTTGGAGCAGTCGGTGGATGTGTGAAGAGAAGGAGACCGTCTGTGTGACTGGAACAGGACGGCAGTTTTTCTTGTGAAATGAAAGTGAGACACAGAGACATGCCTGGGATCCAGTGAGAGTCAGAAGCAAGGAGAAGATTTGCAGCTCATCGACTCGAGACAGGAACCGTGTGCATCTTCGGATCGGACTGCTGTTGTTGGGGGCCCCCGGGACTGCATCCAAATCCCTGCATCACTGTGAGTTGAATATTGTGCACCTTTCAGGGTTTAGAATAGGCTTCAGTAGATAGAACACGGCAGCCGTGTGGCCTGTGTAGGAGGCCAGAAAGGTTATACGTAGAGTAGTATTGTACTTTGCTTTTGTGAATTTACCTGTGTGCTCTCAACTTGTGATAGTTGGAGAACCGTGCTATTGAGCGGACCAACTAGAGAAAGCGAAAAGTTTGTTAAATCTCTTTTGCCACTGTTTACCCCTGCTTGAACCTTCCTTCTTCACATCTTTCCCCGCCTGTTAATAAATTCACCCTTGTGGTTTGCACTCCCATCTTGTGTATCGTACCTTATTCTGCACCGCGGTGGTCCTCCCAGCCATCGCTTCAAGTGGCGCTGCGAGCAGGGTACGGTCACCAAGATGGAGGCAGCAGACAGCAACGGCGGGAATGCTAATATTAACGGGGGTAATGTGGGCAATGGTGGAACCCCTGCAAGGACACTCCCAATGGGCACTATATTTAGTGTACTACCAAAGTTTGACGGCAATAACATGGCACTGTGTGACTGGGTGTCCCGACTGCAGAGACCCTGAAGGTTTATAACATCGGCCCAGAGCTTGAAGTGGACATCGCTTTGACTGCCCTAGAAGGAGAAGCCCGTAGAAACGTCTGTCTACAACCAGAACCCACCCGTAGTACCCTGAAAGAGTTAGTTGGATTCCTGGAAGAAATCTATGGCGAGACTGCTAGTGCGGGGCATCTTCGCGTCAAATTTTTTTCGAGGCTGCAGCGGGAAGAAGAAGGGATCTCTCAGTATGCCACAGCACTACAAGAAGTGTTAGCAGAGGTGCAGAAAAAGGAGGCAGCTGGACTCGGCGGCATAGGCTCCACAGACCGGATACTCCGGGAGCAGTTTATTCTAGGATTACACAGCATATCCTTGAGGCGAGCCCTGTCAGAACGGGTCCGAGCGACCCCAGCTCTTACATTTCGTCAAATCCTGGCAGAAACAGTAGCCCGAAGTAAAGAAGAAAGCTACGCTTCTGGGGTGGTGCGCATCCAAGCCGCCAAGTCCAGCAGGGACTCAAACCGCCAAGAGGTGCTGGTCCAGGTGGTGCAGGATTTACAGGAATCCGTTCTCAATGTACAGGAGAAGCTGACCCAGATGGAGCAAAGAATGAGGGATCTGTCTGTTGCACCTCCCTACCCAGCTGCACCATCCTCCTTTCAACCTGGCCCATCGTACGCACGCAATAATTCCCCGGCGCGACCAATAGGAAACTGGAGGGTGCAGGCTTCCTCTCAGCAGCCACCAGAGGCACAAGGTTTTCCTCAGCGAAGAGAAGACATCCGATGCTGGGGATGTGGAGGTCAGGGGCATATTGCCAGAGGGTGCCGGAATAGCACTCAAGGCCAACAGAAGCCTCCGTTAAACTACCAACCCCCGCAGTAGTGCGGCACTCTGCGGGGGCGGCAAGAAGGGAGGCCGCTCCGTATCATGACGAACATCTGATCGCTGGGTGTCCCATCATACGTGCTGAATTCGAGGGTGTCCTAGTGGATTGCTTGATAGATACCGGGTCACAAGTGACGACGATGCCAGAAGCATACTTCAATCAACATTTCCAGGAACTGGCCAGGCCAGAGAAAGAGACATTGATCCGGGTGATTGCCGCTAATCAGCAACCGATCCCGGTCACAGGGGTTGTGTGGATGAATGTTCGTATCTGTGGGCAAGAAGTGGGGAGAAAAGGGATCCTACTAGTCCCCGGGCCCGTCAAAGAAGATGTACCTGTAATACTGGGGATGAATGTACTACGTGAATTAGATCAGATTATGTTCGTCAAACGGGGACCCGGATACTGGAAGCAGGCTACTACACATAAGCCTACGCAAGAAGCACTTCAGCGACTGATTCGTGTCTGTGGGACGCAGAAGAGTGTGCCATCTCATCAGACGGTAGGGGTCATCAGGGCTCCTGGGAAGGTGCCTATAATCCTGCCTCCCGGACGAGAAAGTATATTACACCTTCCAGTGGGAACCTATCGCAATCTCGATGGGGTAGAAGTGATCGTACAGCCTGTAGCAACCGGAAGAGTGGACCAAGAAGTTATGATAGCTCGTACGGTAGCTGTGATCCAACAAGGACGCGTCCCTATCAGAGCCTTGAATGTGGGCCCCAGTGAGGTCACCTTGCCCCGAGGGACAGATCTGGCCCTGGTATACTTGCATAAAGGTGAAGTGGTGAGCCAAAAAGATATATCCCTATCGCCGATAGAAGGTACGGGGTGGACCCTAGCAGTCTCTGCGAGGGCTGAAGAGATGCCCTCCCCAGAGTGGAGTGGAAAGGTCATCCTTGATCAGATGGAAGTGGATGTGAAAGCGCTGGGCCCCGAGCGTGTACAAGCAGTAGAAGCTATGTTGTGGAAGAACCAGGCTGCATTCGCTCGCCACGCTGAAGATTTCGGCTGCACTGAAGCTATCATGCATGAGATACCGACCGGGGAAGCTCGTCCGATTCGAGAACGGTACCGACAGATCCCTCCCAAGATGTACCAAGAGGTGAAGACTTTACTGAAGCAAATGCTGGATTCGGGAATAGTACAGGGCAGTCAGAGCCCTTGGGCGGCTCCGGTGGTACTCGTCAAGAAAAAGGATGGGACCATCCGGTTCTGTGTAGACTACAGAAAACTCAACGCCTGTACCGTTCGCGACTCGTACCCATTACCACGAATCAAAGAATCCTTGATGGCATTGGGGAAGGCCAAGTACTTCTCCACCTTGGATTTAGCAAGCGGGTACTGGCAAGTACCTGTGGCGGAAAAGGACAAAGCAAAGACCGCGTTCATTCTCCCGATGGGATTGTTTGAATTTAACCGGATGCCTTTCGGACTCTCCAATGCTCCGGGCACGTTCCAACGACTGATGGAAAAGTGCTTGGGGACTTAAATTTCGAAGCTACTCTGATCTATCTGGATGATATCATCGTGTTTTCGGCCTCGTTCAAAGAACACCTTGACCGGCTTGGACAGGTACTCGGAAGACTACAGGCTCATAACCTGAAGGTGAAACCAAAAAACTGCCACCTCTTCAAGAAAGAGATCGAGTATCTGGGCCACACAGTTTCACAAGATGGAGTCCTGCCCTCTGCAGAAAAGGTGGCGGCCATCCAGAAGTGGCCACTCCCTGAAACGGTGAGAGAACTCAAGGCATTTCTTGGACTCACCGGGTATTACCGCCGGTTCGTCAAAGACTTTGCAAAGGTGGCGGGTCCTTTGAATGAGCTGCTGAGGGGGACCGCCGGAGTGTCAAAGAACCAGGGCATCCTTTGGGCTCAGAGACAAGATGAGGCTTTTCAGGCTATGAAGAATGCCCTTACTTCAGCCCCGATCCTAGCCTACGCGGACTTCGACCGACCATTCCTGCTGTACACGGATGGTAGCCTTCATGGACTCGGTGCAGTATTGTCTCAGATACAGAATGGACATGAGAGAGTCATCGGCTACGCCAGTAGGTCCCTGCGGGACAACGAAAGAAACCCCCACAATTATAGCTCCTTTCGACTAGAGCTCCTGGCCCTAGTGTGGGCCATGACAGAGAAATTTGCTGGCTTCCTGACAGGGACCAAGATCCAGGTCCGAACAGACAATAATCCTCTGGCCCACCTTGAGAATACTAAATTGGGAGCCTTGGAACAACGGTGGGTGGCTCGCCTTGCAAAGTTCGACTTTACCATCTGTTATCGTCCCGCCACCGAAAACGCAAATGCGGATGGACTGTCAAGAGTGACGGTGGAGATCCCAGTGGGGGATCTCGATGAACAACTAGAGGAGGAAGAAACGCCAGACTTTAGCAAGTTTGGGCCCCCAGTGGTTGCGTCACAATTAAGTAGGGAGGCTTGCACACTGCCCCGGTCCCTGGGAAGAACCAATGAAGAATGGGGACGTGCTCAAGCTGCAGACGAAGGGCTACAACAGATGAAACACTGGGTAGCTGAGAAGCAGAAGCCCGGCAAGCAAGAAAGGGCTAACCTGGACGCCGAGATGAAGAGCGTCTTACACCAGTGGGATAGACTAGAAGTTCGAGAATCAGTGTTATATCGTAAGAGACAACAGCCAAAAGAAATAAGAAACAAGATGGCAGGTGGTCATCCCCGGAAAAATGGCTCAAGAGTTTGGCGCTCACTTCGGACCTGCAAAGACCTACCAATGGTTACAGCGGTACGTGTACTGCCCTCGATTGGAGTCTGTGGTAGAAGAGGTTTGCTGGCGATGTCGAGTATGCGACCTCATTAAAAGCACCGAACAGAGGGCACCCGTTCAGACCATACAGACCAAAGAACCGCTAGAAATCTTGATGATTGATTATCTCCTCGTGGGACACTCAGCTCGGGGGCTACAATACTGTTTGGTTATGACTGACCATTTCTCCAAGTTCGCTGTAGTCACCCCGACTAGAGATCAGACTGCAGAGTCGGCGGCACGGGCTGTCTGCCAAGACTTTATCCGGGTGTATGGATGCCCAAAGCGAATCCACTCCGATCAAGGGGCATGTTTCCAAGGCAAGGCGATGGAGGAACTCTATCGTATGTATGGCATCGAGCGATCTCGGACTACACCTTACCACCCCAAGGCAATGGAGCATGTGAACGCTTCAACCGAACCCTACTTCAGATGCTGCGGACATTGGAGGAAGATAAGAAAGCATGTTGGCCGGAATTGGTCTGGGCCTACAATAACCGAGTTCACTCCACTACGGGTTACACCCCATATCTGTTGCTCTTTGGAAGAGCTGGGTGAGACATCATCGAGCTGAATTTGGAGCAGCCAGAGATTTCATGGAACGAACTGTCACTTCGTGGGTGAAAGAACATCGACAACGATTACAAACGATCCGTCGGTTGGCCGGTCAACAGCTACAGAAGAAAGAACATACGAGCCCTAAACCGATTCAGGAAATACCGCTGCAACCTGGAGATCGAGTACTAGTCAGAGAGAAGCGCCCCAAGGGCAAACTGAGTGAGAGATGGGAAGTACAACCCTACAGAGTAATTGGATGGGTTTATGCTGATGGCCCAGTCTACAAGGTGCAAGTTGAGAATGGGGCGTCCGGCCCTAGAGTACTACACAGAAATATGCTGCGACCATGCCGGTCCGAAGCTTCTCCTACGCCAATATCTCCTACAGTCTCTGCCCCGCTCCCTGAACTCATGTCACCTGTGTGTGAAGTCGACGATGACTGGTGGACAGTCCCCAACATAGTGGGGGACCCTCAGCCTTCCAGAAGCGGGGATTCCATGGATGAGCCCCTACCGCCACGTGAAGAAGAGGCCAGCCAAGATTCCACTGTGGCTCCTGCAGCAGGTGTTCCCCCGGGAGTTAGCCAAGCCTGGCCTGATAGTCAAGATCTTAGAAGGTCTCAGAGGTCTACTGCAGAGGTTCCACCAATCCGATATGTTGAACAATGTACTCAGTCTGCTGTATTGCCGTTGTTGTCTCCTCCACAGATGCTGTGTTCACATTGAACATTCCGTCATTACACTGTGGGCCTGATGTTGTGATGGCCGAGGACGACCATCATTAAGTAGGGAGGCATATTGGGGGTGCTACTGCTATGGACAGTAAGAGAAGCGTTGCCACTTTAAGAAAACTGTGCCTGTGGTGGACAGTAAGAAACACACTGCCACTTTAAGAGACAGAAAACCCCCCCAGGTGTGGGATGATGGTATGTCCTGTTTTACCCCTTCGGAGAGTGTGTTTTTGGAGCAGTCGGTGGATGTGTGAAGAGAAGGAGACCGTCTGTGTGACTGGGACAGGACGGCAGTTTTTCTTGTGAAATGAAAGTGAGACACAGAGACATGCCTGGGATCCAGTGAGAGTCAGAAGCAAGGAGAAGATTTGCAGCTCATCGACTCGAGACAGGAACCGTGTGCATCTTCGGATCGGACTGCTGTTGTTGGGGGCCCCCGGGACTGCATCCAAATCCCTGCATCACTGTGAGTTGAATATTGTGCACCTTTCAGGGTTTAGAATAGGCTTCAGTAGATAGAACACGGCAGCCGTTGGCCTGTGTAGGAGGCCAGAAAGGTTATACGTAGAGTAGTATTGTACTTTGCTTTTGTGAATTTACCTGTGTGCTCTCAACTTGTGATAGTTGGAGAACCGTGCTATTGAGCGGACCAACTAGAGAAAACGAACAGTTTGTTAAATCTCGTTTTTGCCACTGTTTACCCCTGCTTGAACCTTCCTTCATATCTTTCCCCGCCTGTTAATAAATTCACCCTTGTGGTTTGCACTCCCATCTTGTGTATCGTACCTTATTCTGCACCGCGGTGGTCCTCCCAGCCATCGCTTCATATCCTCTCCCCTGTGTCCTCTATCCTCTCCCCCGTGTCCTCTATCCTCTCCCCCGTGTCCTCTATCATCTCCTCCGTGTCCTCTATCATCTCCCCCGTGTCCTCTATCATTTCCCCCCTGTTCTCTATCCTCTCCCCCCTGTTCTCTATCCTCTCCCCTCTGTCCTCTATCCTCTCCCCCCTGTCCTCTATCCTCTCCCCTGTCATCTATCCTCTCCCCCTGTCCTCTATCCTCTCCCCCCTGTCCTCTATCCTCTCCCCCCTGTCCTCTATTCCTCATCTCCCCCCCTGTCCTCTATCATCCCCCCCTGTCCTCTATCTCTCCCCCCCTGTTTTCACACCTCCGATATGTTAAAAATAATAAAAGTTCTCTTAGAGGATCCTTTACCTTTGCGGCGGCTCCGGTGATGTGACGGTCTCCATCTGCCGGGGACAGGACCTCTGGTGATGTCACACAGGCGGTCAGGTGACACGAAGCAGCTGACATTTTGGCTCCGTGACTAAATTGGAAAGTAACGGATTGTGCTTAAATCGGATGTCAAAAAGGAGCCATCCGAGCCCCATAGGGATACATGGGAGCAAAATCACATCCGAGTGTATCCGAGCCCCATAGGGATACATGGGAGCAAAATCACATCCGAGTGTATCCAAGCCCCATAGGGATACATGGGAGGCAAAATCGCATCCGAGTGTATCCGAGCTGCATAGGGATACATGGGAGGCAAAATCGCATCCGAGTGTATCCGAGCCCCATAGGGATACATGGGAGGCAAAATCGCATCTGAGTGTATCCGATGTGACACTGATACACTCAGATGGCAAAAATGGTGATGTGAAGGCAGCCGTAGTCCTGGGGAATATTACTGAGATGTCAGGGACATTATTAAGGCCTTAAATATTAATTAACGGTTATGTATATCATTATTGTTAAATTAATTTAAGGGCCCCGCGCTCACCCTATGGAGCGGTGTGCAGGCACCGTGGCCGGCGGTGCTGCACCCGCACTCCCGTTCTCTCACTTCCCTATACGTCACAGTCACATCAGAGTCAGGTGACTATTGGGCGGAGTTTGGACAGAGTCGCTAGCGCTAGCGTGATTGGTTGGCGGGGCTGTCCATAGAGAGCCTACACACCGCTCCACATAGCGGCCTGCACACCGCTCCATACAGCAGCCTGCACACCGCTCCATATAGCGATCTGCACACCGCTCCATATAGCGATCTGCACACCGCTCCATACAGCAGCCTGCACACCGCTCCATATAGCGATCTGCACACCGCTCCATATAGCGATCTGCACACCGCTCCATACAGCAGCCTGCACACCGCTCCGTACAGCAGCCTGCACATTGCTCCATACAGCAGTCTGCACACCGCTCCATATAGCGGTCTGCACACCGCTCCATACAGCAGCCTGCACACCTCTCCATACAGCAGCCTGCACACCGCTCCATACAGCAGCCTGCACATTGCTCCATACAGCAGCCTGCACACCGCTCCATACAGCAGCCTGCACACCGCTGCATACAGCAGCCTGCACACCGCTGCATACATAGTAACATAGTAACATAGTTTTTAAGGTTGAAGGAAGACTTTAAGTCCATCTAGTTCAACCCATAGCCTAACATGTTGATCCAGAGGAAGGCAAAAAAAAACCCATGTGGCAACACTAAGCTCCACATTGGGGGAAAAAATTCCTTCCTGACTCCAGATACGGCAATCAGACTAATTCCCTGGATCAACGCCCTATCAAAGAATCTAGTATGTATAACTGGTAATATTAGAGTTTTCAAGAAAGGCATCCAGGCCCTTCTTAAATGTTAGTAGTGACTCACTCATTACACCATCATGTGGCAGAGAGTTCCATAGTCTCACTGCTCTTACAGTAAAGAATCCGCGTCTGTGATTATGATTAAACCTTCTTTCCTCCACACGTAGAGGACGCCCCCTTGTCCCAGTCTCTGTAGAGGATGCCCCCTTGTCCCCGTCTCTGTAGAGGATGCCCCCTTGTCCCCGTCTCTATAGAGGATGCCCCCTTGTCCCCGTCTCTGTAGAGGATGCCCCTTGTCCCCGTCTCTATAGAGGACGCCCCCTTGTCCCTGTCTCTGTAGAGGACGCCCCCTTGTCCCTGTCTCTGTAGAGGATGCCCCCTTGTCCCAGTCTCAGGCCTAAGAGTAAAGAGATCATTAGAAAGGTCTCTGTACTGCCCCCTCATATATTTATACATTCTTATAAGATCACCCCTAAGCCTTCGTTTTTCCAAGCTAAATAACCCCAAGTTTAATAACCTGTCTTGGTATTACAGACCCCTTAGTCCTCTAATGACCTTTGTCGCTCTTCTCTGGACCCGCTCTAGTTCAGCTATGTCTTTCTTATACACCGGAGACCAGAATTGTACACAGTATTCTAAGTGTGGTCGCACTAGTGACTTGTATAGAGGTAAAATTATGTTCTCCTCATGAGCATCTATGCCTCTTTTAATGCATCCCATTATTTTATTTGCCTTTGCAGCAGCTGCCTGACACTGGCCACTAAATGTGAGTTTGTCATCTACCCATACACCCAGGTCTTTTTCAGTGACAGTTTTGCCCAGTGTTTTACAATTAAGCACATAATTATACCTTTTGTTTCCTCTGCCCAAGTGCATGACTTTACATTTATCCCCATTAAAGCGCATTTGCCATTTAGCAGCCCAAGCTTCCAGTTTACATAAATCCTCCTGTAATATAAAATTGTCCTCCTCTGTATTGATTACCCTGCAGAGTTTAGTGTCATCTGCAAATATTGAGATTCTACTCTGTATGCCCCCTACAAGGTCATTAATAAATATATTAAATAGAAGCGGGCCCAACACTGACCCCTGTGGTACCCCACTGTTAACTGTGACCCATTCTGAGTGTATCACAGCTCAGCCTTTACCTCACAGTTCAAAGCGACCAATCACAGCTCAGCTTTCACCTCACAGTGCAAAACAACCAGTATTCACAGTGCAGAACAACCAATCACAGCTCGGCTTTCTCCTCACAGCCCAGAGCAACCAATCACAGCTCAGCTTTCTCCTCTGAGCCCAGAGCAACCAATCACAGCTTAGGTTTCCTTCTCACAGTTCAGAGCGATCAATCACAGCTCAGCTTTCTCCTCTGAGCCCAGAGCAACCAATCACAGCTCAGCTGTCACCCCACAGTCCAGAGCAACCAATCACAGCTCAGCCTTTACCTCACAGTTCAAAGCAACCAATCACAGCTCAGTTTTCACCTCAAAGTCCAGAGCGACCAATTACAGCTCAGCTTTCTCCTCATAGTTCAGAGCGACCAATCACAGCTCAGCTGTCACCTCCCAGTCCAGAGCGACCAATCACAGCTCAGCTTTCTCCTCACTGGTTAGAGCAACCAATCACGGTTCAGCTTTCTCCTCACAGCCAAGAGCAACCAATCACAGCTCAGCTGTCACCTCACAGTCCAGAGCAACCAATCACAGCTCAGCCTTTACCTCGCAGTTCAAAGCGACCAATCACAGCTCAGCTTTCACCTCACAGGTCAGAGCGACCAATCACAGCTCAGCTTTCCCCTCACAGTCAAGAGCGACCAATCACAGCTCAGCTTTCTCCTCAGAGCCCAGAGCAACCAATCACAGCTCAACTTTCTCCTCACAATCCAGAGCAACCAATCACAGCTCAGCTTTCACTTTACAGATCAGAGTGACCAATCACAGCCCAGCTTTCTCCTCAGAGCCCAGAGCGACCAATCACAGCTCAGCTTTTTCCTCAGAGCCCAGAGCAACCAATCACAGCTCAGCTTTCTCCTCACAGTCAGGAGAAACCAATCACAGCTCAGCTTTCACCTCACAGGTCAGAGCGACCAATCACAGCTCAGCTTTCCCCTCACAGTCAAGAGCGACCAATCACAGCTCAGCTTTCTCCTCAGAGCCCAGAGCAACCAATCACAGCTCAGTTTTCACCTCACAATCCAGAGCAACCAATCACAGCTCAGCTTTCACTTTACAGGTCAGAGCGACCAATCACAGCCCAGCTTTCTCCTCAGAGCCCAGAGCGACCAATCACAGCTCAGCTTTTTCCTCAGAGCCCAGAGCAACCAATCAAAGCTCAGCTTTCTCCTCACAGTCAAGAGCAACCAATCACAGCTCAGCTTTCAGCTCACAGGTCAGAGCAACCAATCACAGCTCAGCTTTCTCCTCACAGTCCAGAGCAACCAATCACAGCTCAGCTTTCTCCTCAGAGCCCAGAGCAACCAATCACAGCTCAGCTGTCACCTCACAGTCCAGAGCGACCAATCACAGCTCAGCATTCACCTCACAGTACAGACCAACCAATCACAGCTCAGCCTTTACCTCACAGCCCAGAGAAACCAATCACAACCCAGCTTTGGCCTCACAGTCCAGAGCGACCAATCACAGCTCAGCCTTTACCTCACAGTGCAGAACAACCAATCACAGCTCAGCTTTCTCCTCATAGTTTAGAGCAACCAATCACAACTCAGTTTTCACCTCACAATCCAGAGCAACCAATCACAGCTCTGCTGTCACCTCACAGTCCATAGCGACCAATCACAGCTCAGTTTTCACCTCACAATCCAGAGCAACCAATCACAGCTCTGCTGTCACCTCACAGTCCATAGCGACCAATCACAGCTCAGCTTTCTCCCCATTGTTCAGAGAGACCAATCATAGCTCAGCTTTATCCTCATAGTTCAGGGCGACCAATCACAGCTTAGTTTTTCTTCTCACAGTTCAGTGCGACCAATCACAGCTCAGCTGTCACCTCACAGCCCACAGCGACCAATCACAGCTCAGCTTTCTCCTCACAGCCCAGAGAGACCAATCACAGCTCAGCCTTTACCTCACAGTTCGAAGCAACCAATCACAGCTCAGTTTTCACCTCACGGGTCAGAGCGACCAATCACAGCTCAGCTTTTTCCTCACAGGTCAGAGCGACCAATCACAGCTCAGCTTTTACCTCACAGTCAAGAGCGACCAATCACAGCTCAGTTTTCTCCTCACAGTCAAGAGCAACCAATCACAGCTCAGCTTTTTCCTCACAGTCAAGAGCGACCAATCACAGCTCAGTTTTCACCTCACAGTCAAGAACAACCAATCACAGCTCAGCTTTCTCCTCACAGTCAAGAGCAACCAATCACAGCTCAGCTTTCTCCTCATAGTTCAGAGCGACCAATCACAGCTCAGTTTTCTCCTCACAGTCCAGAGCGACCAATCACAGCTCAGCTGTCACCTCACAGCCCACAGCGACCAATCACAGCTCAGCTGTCACCTCACAGTGCAGAACAACCAATCACAGCTCAGCTTTCTCCTCACAGCCCAGAGAGACCAATCACAGCTCAGCCTTTACCTCACAGTTCAAAGCAACCAATCACAGCTCAGTTTTCACCTCACAGGTCAGAGCGACCAATCACAGCTCAGCTTTCTCCTCAGAGCCCAGAGCAACCAATCACCGCTCAGCTTTTTCCTCACAGGTCAGAGCGACCAATCACAGCTCAGCTTTTACCTCACAGTCAAGAGCGACCAATCACAGCTCAGTTTTCTCCTCATAGTCAAGGGCAACCAATCACAGCTCAGCTTTTTCCTCACAGTCAAGAGCGACCAATCACAGCTCAGTTTTCACCTCACAGTCAAGAGCAACCAATCACAGCTCAGCTTTCTCCTCATAGTTCAGAGCGACCAATCACAGCTCAGTTTTCTCCTCACAGTCCAAAGCGACCAATCACAGCTCAGCTTTCTCCTCAGAGCCCAGAGCGACCAGTCACAGCTCAGCTTTTTCCTCAGAGCCCAGAGCAACCAATCACAGCTCAGCTTTCTCCTCACAGTCAAGAGCGACGAATCACAGCTCAGCTTTCTCCTCAGAGCCCAGAGCAACCAATCACAGCTCAGCTTTCTCCTCACAGCCAAGAACAACCAATCACAGCTCAGTTTTCACCTCACAGTCCAAAGCGACCAATCACAGCTCAGCTTTCTCCTCACAGTCAAGAGCAACCAATCACAGCTCAGCTTTCTCCTCACAGTCAAGAGCAACCAATCACAGCTCAGCTTTCTCCTCACAGTCAAGAGCAACCAATCACAGCTCAGTTTTCTCCTCACAGTCCAAAGCGACCAATCACAGCTCAGCTTTCTCCTCACAGTCCAAAGCGACCAATGAAAGCTCAGCCTTTACCTCACAGTGCAGAACGACCAATCACAGCTCAGCTTTCTCCTCACAGTCCAAAGCGACCAATGAAAGTTCAGCCTTTACCTCACAGTCCAGAGCGACCAATCACAGCTCAGCTTTCTCCTCACAGTCCAGAGCGACCAATCACAGCTTAGTTTTCTCCTCTGAGCCCAGAGTAACCAATCACAGCTTAGCTTTCCTTCTCACAGTTCAGTGCGACCAATCACAGCTCAGCTTTCTCCTCACAGGTCAAAGCAACCAATCACAGCTCAGCTTTCTCCTCAGAGCCCAGAGCAACCAATCACATCTCAGCTTTCAGCTCACAGGTCAGAGCGACCAATCAAAGCTCAGCTTTCAGCTCACAGGTCAGAGCGACCAATCAAAGCTCAGCTTTCAGCTCACAGGTCAGAGCGACCAATCAAAGCTCAGCTTTCACCTCACAATCCAGAGCAACCAATCACAGCTCAGCTGTCACCTCACAGTGCAGAACAACCAATCACAGCTCAGCTTTCACCTCACAGTCCAGAGCGACCAATCACAGCTCAGCTGTCACCTCACAGTTCAGAGCGAACAATCACAGCTCAGCATTCACCTCATGGCTATCACCAGGGGTCGCTGTCCGCTGTCTTTTCCTGCAGTTCACATGTGGTCGTCACCAGGTGGCGCTGTCCGCCACCTTCTCCTTCAGTTCCATTGTGGCCGTCACCAGGGTGCGCTCTCCACCGCCTTCTCCTGCAGTCCCAGTGTGTACGTCACCAGGGGGCGCTCTCCGCCGCCTTTTGCTGCAGTTCCAGTGAGGCTGTCACCAGGGGGCGCTGTTCGCCGCCTTTTCTTGCAGTTCCAGTGTGGCCGTCACCAGGGGGCGATCTCTGCCGCCTTGTGCTGCAGTTCCAGTGTGCCCGTCACCAGATGGCGCTCTCCACTGCCATCTCCTGCAGTTCGAGTGTGGCCGTCAACAGGTGGCACTGTCCGCCACCTCCTCCTGCAGTCCAGCGTGGCTGTCACCAGGTGGCGCTGTCTGCCGCCTTCTCCTGCTGTTCAATTGTGTCGGCAGCACTGTGTGCGCCCCCTGGTGACAACAGCCATTGTAACTGCAGAAGAAAGTGGCGGAGATCGCCCCCTGGTGATTGCCACACTGGAACTGCAGGAGAAGGTTGTGGACAGCGACCCCTGGTGACAGCCACACTGGACTTGCAGGAGAAGACGGCGGACAGCGCCACCTGGTGACGACCACACTGGAACTGCAGGAAAAAGCAGCAGACAGCGCCCCCTGGTGACGGCCACACTGGAACTGCAGGAGAAGGCGGCGGAGAGCGACCCCTGGTGATAGCTACAATTGAACTGCAGGAGAAGGCGGCAGACAGCGACCCCTGGTGACGGCCACATCGGAACTGCAGCAGAAGGCGGCGGAGAGCGACCCCTGGTGATAGCTACAATGGAACTGCAGGAGAAGGTGGCAGACAGCGCCCCCAGGTCGACGGCCACACTGGAACTGCAGGAGAAGGCGGCGGACAGCAACCTCTGGTGATAGCAACACGGGAACTGCAAGAGTAGACAGCGTACAGCGCTCCCTGGTGACAGCCACAATGGAACTGCTGGTGAAGGTGCTCCCCCTGGAGGAAGTCCACCACCTTCTCCTGCAGTTCCATTGTGGCCGTCACCAGAGGGCGCTGTCCGCCGCCTTTTCCTGCGGTTCCATCGTGGCTGTCACCAGGTGGCGCTGTCTGCCGCCTTCTCCTGCAGTCCCAGCTTGGCTGTCACCAGGTGACGCTGTCTGCCGCCTTCTCCTGCAGTTGAATTGTGGCGGCAGCACTGCGTGCGCCCCCTGGTGACAACAGCCATTGTAACTGCAGAAGAAGGTGGCGGAGATCGCCCCCTGGTGATAGCCACAATGGAACTGCAGGAGAAGCCAGTGGACAGCGCCCTCTAGTGATGGCCAAACGGAACTGCAGGAGAAGACAGCGGACAACGCCCCCTAGTGATGGCCAAACTGGAACTGCAGAGAATCAGGCTGACAGCGACCCCTGGTGACGGCCAAATTGGAACTGCAGGAGAAAGCGACGGACATCGCCCCCTGGTGACGGCCAAATTGGAACTGCAGGAGAAGGTGGCAGACAGCGACCCCTGGTGACGGCCACACAGGAACTGCAGGAAAAGGTGGCAGACAGCGCCCCCTGGTGACGGCCACACTGGAACTGCAGGAGAAGGCAGCAGACAGCGCCCCCTGGTGATAGCTACAATGGAACTGCAGGAGAAAGGCGGCGGACAGCACCCCCTGGTGATGGCAACACTGGAACTGCAGGAGAAGGCGGAAGGCAGCGCCCCCTGGTGACGGCCACACTGGAACTGCAGGGGAAGGCGGCACACAGCATCCCCTGGTGACGGCCACACTGGAACTGCAAGAGAAGGAAGTGCACAGCGCCACCTGGTGATGGCCACACTGGAACTGCAGGAAAAGGTGGCGTACAGCGTCCCCTGGTGGAGGTCCGCCGCCTTCTCCTGCATTTCCAGATTGGCTATCACCATGGGTCGCTGTCTGCCACCTTCTCCTGCAGTTCCATTGTGGCCGTCACCAGGTGTCGCTGTCGGCCACCTTCTCCTGCAGTTCCAGTGTGTCCGTCACCAGGGGGCGCTGTCTGCCACCTTCTCCTGCAGTTCCAGTGAGGCTATCACCAGAGGGCGCTGTCCGTCGCCTTTTCCTGCAGTTCATATGTGGCAGTCACCAGGTGGCGCTGTCCGCCATCTTCTCCTGCAGTTCCATTGTGGCCGTCACCAGGGGGCAATCTCCACCGCCTTCTCCTGCAGTTCCATTGTGGCCGTCACCATGGGTCGCTGTCTGCCGTCATTTCCTGCAGTTCCAGTGTGGCCGTCACCAGGTGGTGCTGTCCGCCGCCTTCTCCTGCAGTTCCAGTGAGGCTGTCAACAGGTGCCGCTATCCACCGCCTTTTCCTGCAGTTCCAGTGTGGCCGTCACTAGGTGGCGATGTCCTCCACCTTCTCCTGCAGTTCCAATGAGGCTGTCACTAGGTGGCGCTGTCCGCCGCCTTCTCCTGCAGTTCCAGTGAGGCTGTCAGCAGAGGGCGATGTCCGTCGCCTTTTCCTGCAGTTCATATGTGGTCGTCACCAGGTGGCGCTGTCGGCAACCTTCTCCTGCAGTTCCATTGTGGCCATCACCAGGTGGCGCTGTCCGCTGCCTTCTCCTGCAGTTCCAGGGAGGCTGTCACCAGAGGGTGCTGTCCATCGCCTTTTCCTGCAGTTCATATATGGCAGTCACCAGGTGGCGCTCTCCACCGCCTTCTCCTGCAGTTCCAGTGTGTCCGTCACCAGGGGGCGCTCTCCGCCGCCTTTTGCTGCAGTTCTAGCGAGGCTGTCACCATGGGGAGATGTCGCCGCCTTTTCCTGTAGTTCCGATGCAGCAGTCACCAGGGGCCGCTCTCTGCCGCCTTTTCCAGCGACCCTTGGTGATGGCCACACTGGAACTGCAGCAGAAGGCGGCGGAAAGCGACCCCTGGTGACGGCCACACTGGAAATGCAGGGAGAAGGCGGCGGACAGCGCCCCCTGGTGACGGCCACAGTGGAACTGCAGGAAAAAGTGGCAGACAGCGCCCCCTGGTGACGGACACACTGGAACTGCAGCAGAAGGCAGCGGAGAGCAACCCCTGGTGATGGCAACACTGGAACTGCAGGAGAAGGCGGAAGGCAGCGCCCCCTGGTGACGGCCACGCTGGAACTGCAGGAAATGACGGCAGACAGCGACCCCTGGTGACGGCCACAAGGGAACTGCAGGAAAAAGTGGCAGACAGCGTCCCCTGGTGACGGCCACACTGGAACTGCAGCAAAAGGTGGCGGAGAGCGAACCCTGGTGATAGCTACAATGGAACTGCAGGAGAAGGTGGCGGACAGCGCCCCCTGGTGACGGCCACAATGAAAATGCAGGAGAAGACGGAGGACATCGCCCCCTGGTGACGGCCAAACTGGAACTGCAGGAAAAGGAGGCGTACAGCGCCACCTGGTGACGGCCAAACTGGAACTGCAGGAGAAGGCGGCGGACAGCGCCCCCTGGTGACGGCCACACTGGAACTGCAGGAAAAAGTGGCAGACAGCGCCCCCTGGTGACGGACACACTGGAACAGCAGCAGAAAGCGGCGGAGAGCGACCCCTGGTGATGGCAACACTGGAACTGCAGGAGAAGGCGGAAGGCAGCGCCCCCTGGTGATGGCCACAATGGAACTGCAGGAAAAGATGGCGTACAGCGTCCCCTGGTGGAGGTCCGCCGCCTTCTCCTGCATTTCCAGATTGGCTATTACCATGGGTCGCTGTCTGCCACCTTCTCCTGCAGTTCCATTGTGGCCGTCACCAGGTGTCGCTCTCTGACGCCTTCTCCTGCAGTTCCAGCGTGGCTATCACCAGGGGTCGCTCTCCGCCGTCATTTCCTGCAGTTCAAGTGTGGCCGTCACCAGGGGGGCGCTGTCTTCCACCTTCTGCTGCAGTTCCATTGTGGCCGTCACCAGGTGGCGCTGTCTGCCACCTTCTCCTGCAGTTTCGGTGAGGCTGTCACCAGAGGGCGCCGTCCGCCGCCTTTTCCTGCAGTTCATATGTGGCAGTCACCAGGCGGCGCTGTCCGCCACCTTCTCCTGCAGTTCCATTGTGGCCGTCACCAGGGGGCAATCTCCACCGCCTTCTCCTGCTGTTCCATTGTGGCCGTCACCAGGGGTCGCTGTCTGCCGTCATTTCCTGCAGTTCCAGTGTGGCCGTCACCAGGTGGTGCTGTCCGCCGCCTTCTCCTGCAGTTCCAGTGAGGCTGTCACCAGGTGGCGCTGTCCGCCGCCTTTTCCTGCAGTTCCAGTGTGGCCGTCATTAGGTGGCGCTGTCTGCCACCTTCTCCTGCAGTCCCAGTGAGGCTGTCAGTAGGTGACGCTGTCCGCCGCCTTCTCCTACAGTTCCAGTGAGGCTGTCAGCAGAGGGCGCTGTCCGTCGCCTTTTCCTGCATTTCAAATGTGGTCGTCACCAGGTGGCGCTGTCGGCAACCTTCTCCTGCAGTTCCATTGTGGCCATCACCAGGTGGCGCTGTCCGCTGCCTTCTCCTGCAGTTCCAGGGAGGCTGTCACCAGAGGGCGTTGTCCGTTGCCTTTTCCTGCAGTTCATATATCGCAGTCAGCAGGTGGCGCTCTCCACTGCCTTCTCCTGCAGTTCCAGTGTGTCCGTCACCAGGGGGCGCTCTCCGCCGCCTTTTGCTGCATTTCTAGCGAGGCTGTCACCAGGGGGAGATGCCCGCCGCCTTTTCCTGCAGTTCCGATGCAGCAGTCACCAGGGGGCGCTCTCTGCCGCCTTGTGCTGCAGTTCCAGTGTGGCAGTCACCAGGGGACGCTGTCTGCCGCCTTTTCCAGCGACCCTTGGTGATGCCACACTGGAACTGCAGGAAAAAGCGGCAGACAGCGGCCCCTGGTGACAGCCACACTGGAACTGCAGCAGAAGGCGGCGGAGAGCGACCCCTGGTGACGGCCACACTGGAAATGCAGGGACAAGGTGGCGGACAGCGACCCCTGGTGACGGGCACACTGGAACTGCAGGAGAAGGCGGTGGGCAGCGCCCCCTGGTGACGGCCACACTGGAACTGCAGGAAAAAGTGGCAGACAGCGCCCCCTGGTGACGGACACACTGGAACTGCAGCAGAAGGCGGCGGAGAGCGACCCCTGGTGACAGCCTCACTGGAAATGCAGGAGAAGGCGGCGGACAGCGCCCCCTGGTGACGGCCACGCTGGAACTGCAGGAAATGACGGCATACAGCGACCGCTGGTGACGGCCACAATGGAACTGCAGGAAAAAGTGGCAGACAGCGTCCCCTGGTGACGGCCACACTGGAACTGCAGCAGAAGGTGGCAGAGAGCGAACCCTGGTGATAGCTACAATGGAACTGCAGGAGAAGGTGGCGGACAGCGCCCCCAGGTGACGTCCACAATGAAAATGCAGGAGAAGACGGAGGACATCGCCCCCTGGTGACGGCCAAACTGGAACTGCAGGAAAAGGAGGCGTACAGCGCCCCCTGGTGACGGCCAAATTGGAACTGCAGGAGAAGGCGGCGGACAGCGCCCCCTGGTGACGGCCACACTGGAACTGCAGGAAAAAGTGGCAGACAGCGCCCCCTGGGGACGGACACACTGGAACTGCAGCAGAAGGCGGCGGAGAGCGACCCCTTGTGATGGCACCACTGGAACTGCAGGAGAAGGCGGAAGGCAGCGCCCCCTGGTGACGGCCACGCTGGAACTGCAGGAGAAGGCGGCGGACAGTGCCCCCTGGTGACAGCCACACTGGAACTGCAGGAAAAAGTGGCAGACAGCGTCCCCTGGTGACGGCCACACTAGAACTGCAGGAAAAAGTGGCAGACAGCGTCCCCTGGTGACGGCCACACGGGAACTGCAGGAGAAGGTGGCGGAGAGTGAACCCTGGTGATAGCTACAATGGAACTGCAGGAGAAGGTGGCGGACAGCGCCCCCAGGTGACAGCCACAATGAAAATGCAGGAGAAGACGGAGGACATCGCCCCCTGGTGACGGCCAAACTGGAACTGCAGGAAAAGGAGGCGTACAGCGCCCCCTGGTGACGGCCAAACTGGAACTGCAGGAAAAAGTGGCAGACAGCGCCCTCTGGGGACGGACACACTGGAACTGCAGCAGAAGGCGGCGGAGAGCGACCCCTGGTGATGGCACCACTGGAACTGTAGGAGAAGGCGGAAGGCAGCGCCCCCTGGTGACGGCCACGCTGGAACTGCAGGAGAAGGCGGCGGACAGTGCCCCCTGGTGACGGCCACACTGGAACTGCAGGAAAAAGTGGCAGACAGCGTCCCCTGGTGACGGCCACACAGGAACTGCTGGAGAAGGCGGCGGACAGCGCCCCCTGGTGACGGCCACGCTGGAACTGCAGGAGAAGGCGGCGGACAGCGCCCCCTGGTGACGGCCACACTGGAACTGCAGGAAAAAGTAGCAGACAGCGTCCCCTGGTGACGGCCACACGGGAACTGCAGGAGAAGGTGGCGGAGAGCGAACCCTGGTGATAGCTACAATGGAACTGCAGGAGAAGGTGGCGGACAGCGCCCCAGGTGACGGCCACAATGAAAACGCAGGAGAAGACGGAGGACATCGCCCCCTGGTGACGGCCAAACTGGAACTGCAGGAAAAGGAGGTGTACAGCGCCCCCTGGTGACGGCCAAACTGGAACTGCAGAAGAACGCGGCGGATAGCGCCCCCTGGTGACGGCCACAATGGAACTGCAGGGGAAGGCGGCGGACAGTGCCCCCTGGTGACGGCCACAATGGAACTGCAGGGGATGGCGGCAGACAGCGCCCTCTGGTGACGACCACAACTGGAACTGCAGAGGAAGGCGGCAGACAGCACCCCCTGGTGACGGCCACACTGGAACTGCAAGAGAAGGAGGCGCACAGTGCCACCTGGTGACGGCCACACTGGAACTGCAGGAAAATGCGACGTACAGCGTCCCCTAGTGGAGGTCCGCCGCCTTCTCCTGCATTTCCAGATTGGCTATCACCATGGGTCGCTCTCTGCCGCCTTCCCCTGCAGTTCCATTGTGGCCGTCACCAGGGGGCGCTATCCGCCGCGTTCTTCTGCAGTTCCAGTTTGGCCGTCACCAGGGGGCGCTGTACACCTCCTTTTCCTGCAGTTCCAGTTTGGCCGTCACCAGGGGGCGATGTCCTCCGTCTTCTCCTGCGTTTTCATTGTGGCCGTCACCTGGGGGCGCTGTCCGCCACCTTCTGCTGCAGTTCCAGTGTGGCCGTCACCAGGGGGCACTGTCTGCTGCCTTTTCCTGCAGTTCCAGTGTTGCTGTCACCAGGTGGCGCTGTCTGCCACCTTCTCCTGCAGTTCCAGTGTTGCAGTCACCAGGGGACGCTGTCCGCCGACTTTTCCTGCAGTTCAATTGTGGCGGCAGCACTGTGTGCGACCCGCGGTGACTGCCAAACTGGAACTGCAGGAGAAGGCGGCGGACAGCGACCCCTGGTGACGGCCACACTGGAACTGCAGGAGAAGGCGGCGGACAGCGACCCCTGGTGACGGCCACACTGGAACTGCAGCAGAAGGCGGCTGACAGCGCCACCTGGTGACGACCATTTTTACTGTACTGAAAACCCAACCAATCTGCACAGCACCAAAAAAAAAAAAATAATATTCATCAACAGAAGGAACTGCAGGAGAAGGCGGCGGACAGCGCCCCCTGGTGACGGCCACACTGGAACTGCAGAAAAAAGTGGCAGACAGCGCCCCCTGGTGACGGCCACGCTGGAACAGCAGGAGAAGGCGGCGGACAGCGCCCCCTGGTGACGGCCACACTGGAACTGCAGGAAAAAGTGGCAGACAGCGTCCCCTGGTGACGGCCACACGGGAACTGCAGGAGAAGGTAGCGGAGAGCGAACCCTGGTGATAGCTACAATGGAACTGCAGGAGAAGGTGGCGGACAGCGCTCCCAGGTGACGGCCACAATGAAAATGCAGGAGAAGACGGAGGACATCGCCCCCTGGTGACGGCAAAGTGGAACTGCAGGAAAAGGAGGCATACAGCGCCCCCTGGTGACGGCCAAACTGGAACTGCAGGAGAACGCGGCGGATAGCGCCCCCTGGTGACGGCCACAATAGAACTGCAGGGGAAGGCGGCGGACAGTGCCCCCTGGTGACGGCCACATTGGAACTGCAGGGGATGGCGGCAGACAGCGCCCTCTGGTGACGACCACACTGGAACTGCAGAGGAAGGCGGCAGACAGCGCCCCCTGGTGACGGCCACACTGGAACTGCAAGAGAAGGAGGCGCACAGCGCCACCTGGTGACGGCCACACTGGAACTGCAGGAAAAGGCGGCGTACAACGTCCCCTAGTGGAGGTCCGCCGCCTTCTCCTGCATTTCCAAATTGGCTATCACCATGGGTCGCTCTCTGCCGCCTTCTCCTGAAGTTCCAGCGTGGCTATCACCAGGGGTCGCTCTCTGCTGTCATTTCCAGCAGTTCAAGTGTGGCCGTCACCAGAGGGCGCAGTCCGCCTCCTTTTCCTGCAGTTCCAGTGTTTCTGTCACCAGGGGGCGCTGTCTGCCACCTTCTCCTGCAGTTCCATTGTGGCCGTCACCAGGGGGCGCTGTCTACCGCCTTCTACTGCAGTTCCAGTGTGGCCGTCACCAGGTGGCGCTCTCCTCTGCCTTCTGCTGCAGTTCCAGTGAGGCTGTCACCAGGGGGCACTGTCTGGTGCCTTTTCCTGCAGTTCCAGTGTTGCTGTCACCAGGTGGCGCTGTCTGCCACCTTCTCCTGCAGTTCCAGTGTTGCAGTCACCAGGGGATGCTGTCCGCCGACTTTTCCTGCAGTTCTATTGTGGCGGCAGCACTGTGTGCGACCCGCGGTGACTGCCAAACTGGAACTGCAGGAGAAGGCGGCGGACAGCGACCCCTGGTGACGGCCACACTGGAACTCCAGCAGAAGGCGGCGGACAGCGACCCCTGGTGACGGCCACACTGGAACTGCAGCAGAAGGCGGCGGACAGCGACCCCTGGTGACGACCATTTTTACTGTACTGAAAACCCGACCAATCTGCACAGCACCAAAAAAAAAAATAATAGTATTCATCAACAGGATTTAAAAAAAAAAAAATATTCGAAAAATTATCTACTGTGAATAATAACTACAAAGATTTTAAAAATTAAACTGTAAATATAAAAAAGACAATAAAAAATAAAATGAATACATAAACACACACTTACCGGTCTGACACCTTTCCCAGGATGTCATCCAATGCCGGACCAAAGACAAAAGACCTTTGAAAGGGGAGACCACACAGCTGGAGCTTAGACGTGACCTCCCCATTCTACAAAGTAAGCCACACTGCCCTGTGAGCTGTGTTAGCCAACACTGCACACCTGGCGCCAATGCGGATCAACTCAGGAGAGGCATCGGTCAGGAAGCCCGTAGCACGCCTCAGAAGTGGAATGGAGTCCAAAGCTCCTCCCTGGGAGTACCCTGCAGGAGGATCCCTCCAGCTGGGTGAGCCACTTAAAGAGAGACTTGGTTAAACGCCTCGCCCAACGGCTAGTGGCCCACAGTCGCCAGAGCACTGGCCTGCCAGGGGGATAGCCTGCAGCCATCATGTGTCACCTATACATAATGCCTTGGATGATGTACAGTTTAGGATTGAACCCACAGCCACAGCTGGGTACATGAGGCATGGTGCAGGTGATTAACTGCTACATGGTTGCTGCCAGAGCAGCCCCACACATGTAGAGGAAATGTTCACCTTTAAAGACATAGCTGCCGCCTGCCAGGAGTTTTTGAGGACACTCTCCCTCTTACGATCGAGGGGTTCCTTCAACTGGGAGGAATCTTCAAAAGGCAACGCGGTCTTATATGCTACCTTGGCCACCTGGATGTCCACCTTTGGGACCTCCCAAAGTCATCACCCTCCAGTCCAATGTTTTGAAGATTCCCACTCCCGGCGGATGAGAACCCGGATGACCTCATGGACAGGGAATCCCAACTGCCGCTTAGCCTTCAGGCCTCTGAACATGTAGTCCTGCACAGAAGAAGGGGTTCCACCACCTCTATTCCCATGGTACTGTGGACAGGGTCCACCAAATCACCCATGGACTCCGTGGAAAATAGTAGTGTCCAGATTCTCATGTCTGGACAGAGGCAACAGAGGCAATATCCTCGCCGTCCTCTGAGGCTGAGCTCTGGCCAGCCTCCATGAGATCCACAGAGTCACAATCCTGGAGCTTCCTCTCTTTCGGAGGGGAAGGCCTGGAAACTGCAGCAAAAACCGGCAGTGCCGAGATAGAAGCCTGCACCTCTTCCCTAATGGATTGGAGCTCCTCAAGCAGGGATGGGGAGTCCATCCTGACAACCCTGTCAGTCATGGCCGACACCTTTTGAAGGAAGTTTGTGCCGCAGCCACATTTCCTGGACGGGGTTTTGCTCCCTTTCACAGGTGGCCCTTGTCTCCCTATAGAAAAAAAGGGAAGAGAAGGGGGTCCCAGTGGGAGTGCAGGGCCTAAATAACTCTACCCCTTGTGACCACCCCCAGAAACACTTACATGAGCTGGGGGAACGCTGGGCTCTGCAAAAGCAGAGGTGGAGGCCTATCACCCTCCATGTTTCAGGGATCAGCCTTACCTGGGTGTAGCTTCCGGCGGGTACTTGTCCAGAAGTACCGTGCTCCCAACGAGGAACACCTTTTCCCTCCCTCCTCCTGGTCACCGGCCGCGGGCAGTAGCGCGCGATAGGCCTGCTGGGTTCCCTGGAGCCGCGCCCAGTCTGTACAGGAGCCACCGCCCGAAACAGGAAGTGCCCCGCCCGAAACAGGAAGTACCATCCAGGAACCTCTGATTCATGCCCCAGGGACCGCAGCTGGAGGAGAGAGACGCCGGAGAGCTGAACAGGCCTCCGGCGCTGCAATACATGGCCTGCTTTACCCCGTAGGATGCAGGAAGGCCGGATGGTCCCACCACGGGAGCCCCGAGAATGAGGAGGCCGCCCCCGACGTCCATCCCTGGCCCGGCTGTAAGTACACCCCAATACTGCCTCTGCCGGCCTGACAGCACTGGAACCTCTCCATGCCCCAAGGGGGACAGGAAGACACTGGAGTACTGAGGAAGGGGAGGGGCTTTTAACCTCTCTGTGTTCCTGTCCCCCAATAGGGCGTGGACGACATCCTCCAATGCTGTCGTGGAAGGCGAATGGAGAAAACACGGCTAAGGCGCCAACAAGGAGGAGGTGGAGTAATGTTTTGGGCTGGAATCATGGGGAAAGAGATTGTCGGCCCCTTTAGGATCCCTGAAGGGGTAAAGATGAACTCCGTAATCTATGTGGAGTTTCTAAAACAGCGCCTCCGGCCATGGTTCAAGAGGAAGAACCGCGCTTTCCGCAGCAAGAACATTGTCATGCACCGTCTCATGCTGCAAATAACACATCGGCATCTCTGGCTGCTATGGGCATAAAAGAGGACAAACTCATGGTTCCCCTAACCTCAACCCCATTGAGAACCTCTGGGGCATCATCAGAAGGAGTCTATGATGGCGGGAGGCAGTTCACAGCTCTGGGGGGTATCCTGTCCACATGCAAAACAATGGAAGCACAAACCATCCAAAAACTGACAAATTCATTGGACGAGAGAGTCCAGAAGGCTCCTATGTGCAAATGTAACATCACCTGGAATAAGGTTATGACTTGAAAACTGTTTGATTTCATGTTGTAATAAGCTGATAATGATTAGAATTTCACAATTCACCATTTTTTTGTTCAAAATAAAAATATAAAGGTTGAAATCTGCTGTGCATAATAATGTGGAACAGGCATTCTGAGTGTTTATTAAACATTCCAATCATACTAGAATAGTCAATGACTGGAAAATAACAATGACTGCAATTCATATAGGTAATTTAGTGACAAACAATCTGAGGAAATATTGTTTGCATAATAATATGGACACAGTGTAGAATGACAGATCCACGATTTATTTCATCCCTTCTTGCGGTCTCTTTTTCTGTGATTCTTCATGTCTCACTGGTCATTTCTTCATGACACTGAGCACATTAAACTCCTTTCATTACACAGGTCATATTTTCAAAACACTTAAAAGATCAATAATTTTCATATAATAGCACTCAGTGAGCGCAAGATAGGCGGACACTAATCTTGAACTGCAGGGGCGGACCATGACCCCTGGGGGCCCTGATGCAGGAGCGGGGGGGGGGGTGCTACTGGCCGTCGGCGTGGCCCAGGGGAGAGAGGTGCTGCTGGCTGTCGGCGCGGCCCGGTGGAGGGGGGGGCCGCCGGCGCGTTGCTCTCTCACCTGGTGAGCCGCGCCGGCTGTTTGCAGCCATCCTACGATCCGGAGGGGCAGAAGAGAGGAGGGGCGGGATCAGGCAGAGGAAGCAGGAAGCTCTCTGCTTCCCTTGCCTGACCCTCCTCTCCTCTGGCGGCGGCTTGCGGGGGTCGGCTGCGGGCCCCCCTCCAGGCTTTAAGGGGGCCCCTAGCCGGTCGGGGCCCTGGTGCAGCTACACCAGCTGCACCACGGTAGTTCCGCCTCTGTTGAACTGGCGATGTGGTGGTCTTTTGGTACCCATGGGGGAGGTGGATGTTATTGTTTCCATGGGACCATTGAAGTTGGTGGTTACTGCCAGAGAAGATAATGTTATAGCATCATATTGAGGATGGAATATTAACATAATTGTTAAATATTGCCTATTGGTTCTAACACTATTGTCACGCGCTTAGTTGGCGCTGACATTGTTGGATGTTGCTGTGTATGTGTTTGTCTTTACGAGCTGCATGGTTGATAGTTGTGAAGGTCCTGGCCTCCTGTGTGGTGCTCCAGAACTGAAGTTACTATGAGGTTCGGCTGCTGGTTGAGGGGTTAATGTGTGACTCACCTGAACTCCCCTCCCCCTAGCCTTTAAGTAGCCTTTCCTTCCGCCAGGTGGTGCTGCTGATGGAGTCTCACTCTATGCCTGGAAGCCGTGCTGAGCAGTCATGTGTGTTTGTGTGGCTGATGTCCTTTGGAGTTGCTGTATCCCAGTTCTGTGGAGGGAGGTGAGGGGGAATAGTGCAGGGCTGGTGGAGGAGGTTAGGGAGAGGCTGGAGGCCCGAACCTTCTCACCTTCAGAGATACCTTCGGGATCAGGGCCATTCAGGGTTCCTAGACTAGGGTCAGACTAGTCTACCCTGGTCACCCTGCCCATAACTGCCATTCCCTCATTAGCATTCTCACTACACCGTGACAACTATACATTGGTGATCTGCTTTCATGGGGCCAAGGTTTCATAGTTATACACATATATTTACACAACTAACGTGTAGGGATGATGTGTTTCTTCTCACTCCCTTTTCTCCATCAGTGTAAAATAAATCTGTTTGGCAGTAATTTATGGTACACATCAATTTGTGAATGCCCCGAAAATGTCAGCTTTATTGTCGGCTTCACTAAGGCCGGCTTCACACCACGATTATCGGGATCCGGGGCTGTCCGATGTGAACCGGACAGCCCTGAATCCGATTTTGCCCCTATTGTATCCCTATGGGGCTGGATGGCGGTGATTTGCCATCCACTTTTGTGCCATCCAGGAGGATCCGGCAGATTTCGTTTTTTTGCCCCGGGCACAAAATCTGAGCTTGCAGCATTTTTTGTGTCCGGGGCAATAATCGGACAAAATCGGATCCTCCCGGATCCGACGCAATCCAGCATCCCGTAACATGGGAGTCTATGGGCGCCGGATACGTCAAAAAATCAGACCGTTTCCCGGACGCCGAGTGCTGAATGAGCGGCGGGTTTGAAATTCAAGCCGCGCTCGTTCAGCACCTGCACAGTGCAGCTAAAAGAGCCTCTGGCTGAAATTTCAGCACCTGGAGAGCTCCAGACACTATGCTGAAATGTCAGCACTTGGACAGCGGCAGCCGCGCACAGGGAGGATTCCGGCAGAAAACACGAACAGAGGGCAAATGCTCTCCGGTTCTGTTTTCTCCGGGGCTGTCAGGTTCTGTCCGGTGCTTCCTGCAAAACACCGGACAGAACCTGACAGTCAAACAACGTGGTGTGAAGCCGGCCTAAGGATATATTGCTTCAACATGAATTTACAGCTAATATTGAACTCAGCAAAGCGGTAAGGCTGCTTTCACATCGTGATTTTTTTTTCTGTCTGTGGGGATGCTGTTTTTTGCAGGATCCCATGGACAGGATCGGATGTGGCCTACAGATGCCATTTCTTTTTTAAAACATGAAGTTTTATTGAAAGTTTTGGAAGGTACATAACCAAAAAAATCAGGAGCATTACAATACATATCAACTCAACATACAAATAAAGAAGACTAACCAGGGGAGGAGGAGAGGGGAGGGGGGGGGGGTAGAAGCTGCAGTAATATCGTACATAATTCAATAACAGAGATGTTAGTATTAGAGCGCTCACTCTATATCTGGACCAGATTATGCCCAGAGGTCACCCACGGGTCCCACCACCTCAGAACCTTAGTTCTCCTTTTAATTGTGTGGGACAGGGTCAACTCATGCTGAAAGTGAGTGTTGAGGCGGACAAGTACATCCGCAGCAGTAGGAGTCACAGGGGATTTCCAGCAAGCCGCAATACATTGCCTCGCCGCAATCAACACATTACTGTAGATGGGTCTTAAAGGGCCAGGAATGGCATTCAATCCAATACCCAGCAGTGCCATCTGTGGCAGGAGGGGATTAGGGATTCCAGTAATTCCCAGTAATATACGTTCAACATCTCTCCAAAATGTACGTACACCCGGGCAGTACCACCAAACATGCGGGGAGTCTCCAATCACCAGGCACCCCTTCCAACAGTGGGGGTGTGCCCGAGTCGGAGATGAGATAAATCTGGCTATTCTCTCCGGGGTGAGGTACCACTGCATCTGGGTCTTCCTAGATTGCTCCAAATGTGTTATACATGTGGAGTAACGGGCAGCATGAACTGCTGCCGCCTGCCAGTCCTCAAGTGAGGCAGAAAAGGACAAAAGACCCTCCCATTTAGACATATAGGGAAGTTTCACCTCCCCCTCAGGTTTCAGTAGGGCTCTGTACATTATGGAGGTTCCATGTCTAGCATGTGATCCATTTTTTATAAATATCTGCAAGGTTGAGTCAATAGAGGCCAGATCTGGGACAGGCCATTCCAGGGTATTCAAAAAATGCCTAAGCTGGAGATATCTAAAGAAGGTGGAGTTAGGCAGACCCAATTCCGAAACCAGTGTCGAAAATTGTTCCAGACGCCCCGATGAATCCATAAGGTCTGATAGCTGCAACACACCCCGTTTTTCCCAATCCTGCAGATATAAGTTCTGAACAGAATGCTCAGCTGCAGTGAGGGAAATGTAACGGTATAAGAAGGGAAAAAAGGGTCTGCCCACCTGCGACCATATCCTAAGTAAATTTGTCATAGTTCTTAAACAGTTTGGGGTGATCTTGTGACTCAAAAGATTCATTTCTAATAGAAGCCGAGTGGACCCAGCCGGGGATGATTCCAATTCTATCTGCATCCATCTAGATCTGAGAGAGTTAGACCACCAGTGTGCCGCTGCCTCCGGAACCGCAGCTCTGGCGTAAGCCGCAATGCTGGGAATCCCCATACCCCCTCTAGCATAAGGCAAGGAGAGGACCCTCCTAGCAATCCTAGGAGGTCTGCCACTCCAAATGAATTTGCTTAGCGCTGCTTGGACCGGGGCGAGGTACCTGGAGGGAATCTGCAAGGGAAGACACCGCAAAAGGTACAGGATCCGCGGGAGGACGGACATCTTAACTATCTGGATTCTGGCCATCCAAGAGAGCTGCATTCCAGAGAGTCTATCAAATTCCTGTTGAATCGTTGTTCGTAATTTATCCCAATTATGCTTTATTATCCCTGACAACCTGGAGATCCATACACCCAAATACATAAAACCTTCCTGAGCCCAGTGAAAGGGAAAGAGGTTTTGGAGAGATAGTTGCTCTGTTTTGGGGAGGTGGAGGGGGAATATAGACGACTTGGAGAGATTTAGCTTATAGTATGATGCTGATTAAAATTCTTCCAAAACCGAGAGGACATGGGGTAGGGAGGTATGCAAGTCAGTGCAGAAAAATACCACGTCATTGGCATATAGTCCAATTTTGTGTTCAAGATTCCCAACTGCCACCCCCCTAATTCCTGGGTGTGTACGAACTATAGAAGCTAATGGCTCCATTATGAGAGAAAATATAAGGGGGGAAAGTGGACAGCCCTGGCGGGTACCGTTTGATATGGTAAATCGGGAGGAAAGAAATCCCGATGCACTAGCTGCCGCACAGGGATTAGAATAGAGGGCCTAATAGCATCCCGAATCGGTCCCTGGAATCCAAACTTCAAGAGGACCCCATCCAAGTATCCCCAGTGCACCCTGTCAAAGGCCTTCTCTGCGTCTAGAGACAAGAGTGCACTGGGGACCCTTTTCCGCTCGAGCAGATCCAGAAGATCCAGGAGTCTGCGCGTACCGTCAGAGGTCTGACGCTCTGGGACGAATCCAACCTGGTCCAGTTGAATCAAGGAGGGGAGGATAACCGAGAGACGGGAGGCTAACAATTTGGCATAGATTTTTAAATCACAATGAAGTAGTGATATGGGCCTAAAGTCTCCCGCAGTAGTGAGCGGTTTTCACGGCTTGGGAATTGTGGTTATTAACGCCTCAAGACCATCAGGCCGGATGGAACCCTCCCGCTGCCAAAAGGTAAATAATTTAAGAAGATAAGGGGTCAGTAACTCAGTAAAGGTGGTGTAATATGCATATGAGAACCCGTCTGGGCCAGGAGAGGTGCGCTTTTTAATGGACTTGATGACCGAGACAATCTCTTTTTCAGTGATAGGGGCATTAAGAAAGGCCAACTGATCAGTGGAGAGAGTGGGAAGGTTAGCTTTAGAAAGGAATGATTGTATAGACTCAGTGGAAGGCTGGACAGTGTCCACCGACTCCCTCAGATTGTACAAGGTGCTGTAATAGTTGCCTAATTTCTCCGCTATCTGGACAGGATTACGAATAATGGAACCTGAATTATCATGTATACTAGTAATTTTGGCCTGTGATTCCCTTTTTTTGATTCTCCTGGCCAGGAGGGCCCCGGCCCTGTCCCCCATGCTGTAGTATTTGGAGTTAGTTTTCCTTAGGTATTTCTCTGCCGTTACCAATAAGCATGCCCTCAGTGACCGTCTAGCCTCCGTTAACTCATCCTGCGTGGATTTCTAAGGAGAGGTTCTATAAGCAAGGTCAAGGAGCTTAATCCTAGCCAGGAGAGCCGTAACCTTTGCCTCACGTTCCCGTTTAACTCGGGAGGCCAATTGGATTAGCACCCCCCTGAGGACCGATTTGTGGGCCAACCAGAGAGTCTCCGGCCCAACCTCATCATTATCATTGCATAAGAAGTATTGCTCTATCTGCGTCCCTATATGCTGAGTATGAGAGGAGTTAGTTAAGAGATATTCATTCAGTCTCCAGCGAGTGGGGGGCCGAATGGAAGCAGGGTCAGCTATCTCCAGTGAGATCTGTGCGTGATCAGACCAAGAGATTGTCGCAATTTCTGCGGCTACACAGTGGGTTATCAAGGAGTCGTCTACTAGGAAATAGTCGAACCTGCTTAATGTGCCATGCCGTGAAGACATGAATGTGTATTCTCGGTCAGTGGGATGGAGACAGCGCCAAATGTCGTGCAAATGGGACTGGGCAACAAGGGCCCCCAAGTCACCCCGGAAAGTCGAGGGATTGGAACAGTCCAAGCGTCTCTCCATGGGCGCGTTGAGGTCCCCAGCCACCAACCTACATCCCCTAGCATGAGAGGCCAAGACCGAGAGGAAGTCTCTAAGAAAGGCACTTTGCCCCTTATTCGGGCCATACACAGAAGATAAAGTGTAGTATACATTATTAAGAAGACCAATGACAATTATGTAACGGCCCTCAGGGTCAGCAATCTCAGTGATGAGAGAAAAGTCAACATTTTTGTGAATAAAAATGGCCACTCCTGCACGTTTACAGTCAGCAGAGGCAAAAAACTGGGTAGGGAAATCACGAGATGCCATTCTGCGGCAGTCCTCACGCAGCAGATGCAATTCTTGCAAGAACAGCACATCGCTCCTGGATTTCTTCAGCTGACGCCACACCACGCTTCTTTTACCAGGGGAGTTCAGGCCGTTTACGTTAATTGAAGAAAGTGTGAGAGTCATTGTTGGATCCAACAGAATCTATATGAAACCAGTGTGCTAGTAAAAGGCAGGACAAAGTCCATGGAGCACCCCGTGAGGATATCTGCAGCTACAGGGCAGAGGATGGGGAAGGAGAAAAAGGGGAATCTAATATATAATTGCCGTAGCGCACTTCCGTCATATTCGGCGCTACTTCCGTCGTCGTGGACGTGGCTGCCAAACGGAAGTGCGCTACGGCAATTATATATTAGAAGAAAAGAATATAGTGAAGCTACTGCCCCTCCGCTGCCGATCACCCCCCCCACTCTCCGATCGCCCCCCACCCACTCTCCGGTCACCCCCCCCCGACTCTTACCACAGCTCCCTCCAGCCAGACGCGATTCTCTTTTCATGGGGCTTCAGGACCTCTGATGACGTCACGATGATGGGTGGAGTCACAGATCACATGACCGTGATGTCATCAAAGGTCCTGTCCCGATCTAACCTCCTCTGCCTACTCATCCCCCTGCACTGCACACTGACCCACGATCTGCTCCCTCACCCCCCCGCTCTGCCCACTGACCCCCACTCTGCCCCTGACCCTGCTCTGCCCACTCACCCCCACACTGACCCCCCAACTCTGCCCACTCACCCCCAACTCTTCCCCCTGACCCCCACTCTGCCCACTGACCCCACTCTGCCCACTGACCCCCCACTCTGCCCACTGACCCCCACTCTGCCCCTGACCACCACTCTGCCCACTGACCCCCACTCTGCCCCTGACCCTGCTCTGCCACTCACCCCCACTACTGCCCACTCACCCCCACTCTGCCCCTGACCCTGCTCTGCCCACTCACCCCCACTCTGCCCACTGACCCCCACTCTGCCCCTGACCCTGCTCTGCCCACTCACCCCCACTCTGCCCACTCATCCCCCACTCTGCCCCTGACCCTGCTCTGCCCACTCACCCCCCACTGACCCCCCAACTCTTCCCCTGACCCCCTCTCCTCCCCCTCACCCCCACTCTGCCCACTGACCCCCACTCTGCCCACTCACCCCCACTCTGCCCACTCACCCCCCCCCCTGCTCTGCCCACTCACCCCCACTCTGCCCACTGACCCCCACTCTGCCCACTCACCCCCACTCTGCCCACTCACCCCCACTCTGCCCCTGACCCGCTCTGCCCACTCACCCCCACTCTGCCCCTGACCCTGCTCTGCCCACTCACCCCCACTCTGCCCACTCACCCCACTCTGCCCCTGACCCTGCTCTGCCCACTCACCCCCACTCTGCCCACTGACCCCACTCTGCCCACTGACCCCCAACTCTACCCACTGACCCCCCAACTCTGCCCACTCACCCCCCAACTCTGCCCACTCACCCCCCAACTCTGCCACTCACCCCCACTCTGCCCACTCACCCCCACTCTGCCCACTCACCCCTACTCTGCCCCTGACCCTGCTCTGCCCACTCACCCCCACTCTGCCCACTGACCCCCACTCTGCCCACTGACCCCACTCTGCCCACTCACCCCCACTCTGCCCACTCACCCCCACTCTGCCCCTGACCCTGCTCTGCCCACTCACCCCCACTCTGCCCCTGACCCTGCTCTGCCCACTCACCCCCACTCTGCCCACTCACCCCCACTCTGCCCCTGACCCTGCTCTGCCCACTCACCCCCACTCTGCCCACTGACCCCCCAACTCTGCCCACTGACCCCCCAACTCTGCCCACTCACCCCCCAACTCTGCCCACTCACCCCCACTCTGCCCACTGACCCACGATCTGCTCCCTCACCTCCCGCTCTGCCCACTGACCCCCACTCTGCCCTCGACCCTGCTCTGCCCACTCACCCCCACTCTGACCACTGACCCCCAACTCTGCCCACTGACCCCCCAACTCTTACCCCTGACCCCCTCTCTGCCCCCTCACCCCCACTCTGCCCACTGACCCCCACTCTGCCCACTGACCCCCACTCTGCCCACTGACCCTGCTCTGACCACTCACCCCCCTACTCTGCCCACTGACCCCCCAACTCTTCCCCCTGACCCCCTCTCTGCCCCCTCACCCCCACTCTGCCCACTGACCCCCACTCTGACCACTCACCCCTACTCTGCCCACTGACCCCCCAACTCTTCCCCCTGACCCCCTCTCTGCCCCCTCACCCCCACTCTGCCCCCTGACCCCCACTCTCACCACTGACCCCCACTCTCACCACTGACCCCCACTCTCACCACTGACCCCCACTCTGACCACTCACCCCCGCTTTGCCTACTGACCCCCAGCTCATCGGTTTCCCAGCCAACGACAGGTCCTGTCCTGGAAGCTACAAGACAGGTGGAGCGAGCCGCCGGAGGGTAAGTATCCTCACTGAGGTTTTTTTTTTTATTATCACCATGAAGGAGCGGGGGGAAGGGGGGGTGTGCAGGCTTCATCCTGTTTCCCCCGGCTCCATCCTGCCCCACTCGCTCCATTCTGGCCCCCCAACACAATCCTGCCCCCCCTCCCCTCCTCAGCTGATCGCACAGGGGGCCGCACAGAGTGGAGGCCCAGAGGGACGGCGGCCCGGGGGTCAGGAGGAGCGCCTCCATCCTGCCCCCGTATCCATCCTGCCCCCCCGACACCATCCTGCCCCCCCAACTCCATCCCGCAACCCCACTACCATCCTACCCCCCCCCCAACATCCTGCCACGCCGCCTCCATCCTCCCCCCCGCCACCATCCTGCCCTGCCGTCTCCATCCTGCCCCGCCTTCTCCATCCTGCCTCGCTCGGTCCATCCTGCGCCACTCACCTCCATCCTGCCCCTCCGGCTCCATCCTGCCCCACCGCCTCCATCCTGCCCCGCCCCCTCCATCCTGCCCTGCCCCCCCATCCTGCTCCGCCCCCCCATCCTGCTCCGCCACCCACCATCCTGCTCCGCCACCCACCATCCTGCCCCGCTCGCTCCATCCTGCCCTGCTCGCTCCATCCTGCCCCGCTTGCTCCATCCTGCCCTGCTCGCTCCATCCTGCCCTGCTCGATCCATCCTGCCCTGCTCGCTCCATCCTGACCCCCGCTGTTCTTGCTCCCCCGGCTCCATCCTGCCCTCCCGCTTGATCCATCCTGCCCCACTTCCTCCATTCTGCTCATCTGGCTCCATCCTGCTCCTCCCGCTCCATCCTGCTCAATCCTGCCCCTTCGGCTTCATCCTGCTCCTCCGGCTCCATCCTGCCTACAGTCAGCAGAGGCAAAAAACTGGGTAGGGAAATCTCGAGATGCCATTCTACGGCAGTCCTCACGCAGCAGATGCGTTTCTTGCAAAAACAGCACATCGCTCCTGGATTTCTTCAGCTGACGCCACACCACGCTTCTTTTACCAGGGGAGTTCAGGCCGTTTACGTTAATTGAAGAAAGTGTGAGAGTCATGGTTGGATCCAACAGAATCTATATGAAACCAGTGTGCTAGTAAAAGGCAGGACAAAGTCCATGGAGCACCCCGTGAGGATATCTGCAGCTACAGGGCAGAGGATGGGGAAGGAGAAAAAGGGGAATCTAATATATAATTGCTGTAGCGCACTTCCGTCATATTCGGCGCTACTTCCGTCGTCGTGGACGTGGCTGCCAAACGGAAGTGCGCTACGGCAATTATATATTAGAAGAAAAGAATATAGTGAAGCTACTGCCCCTCCGCTGCCGATCGCCCCCCCCACTCTCCGATCACCCCCCACCCACTCTCCGGTCACCCCCCCGACTCTTACCACAGCTCCCTCCAGCCAGACGCGATCTCTTTTCATGGGGCTTCAGGATCTCTGATGACGTCACGATGATGGGTGGAGTCACAGATCACATGACCGTGACGTCATCAAAGGTCCTGTCCCGATCTAACCTCCTCTGCCTACTCATCCCCCTGCGCTGCACACTGACCCACGATCTGCTCCCTCACCCCCCGCTCTGCCCACTGACCCCCACTCTGCCCCTGACCCTGCTCTGCCCACTCACCCCTACTCTGCCCCTGACCCTGCTCTGCCCACTCACCCCCACACTGACCCCCCAACTCTGCCCACTCACCCCCCAACTCTTCCCCCTGACCCCCACTCTGCCCACTGACCCCCACTCTGCCCACTGACCCCCCACTCTGCCCACTGACCCAAACTCTGCCCCTGACCACCACTCTGCCCACTGACCCCCACTCTGCCCCTGACCCTGCTCTGCCCACTCACCCCCACTCTGCCCACTCACCCCCACTCTGCCCCTGACCCTGCTCTGCCCACTCACCCCACTCTGCCCACTCACCCCCACTCTGCCCCTGACCCTGCTCTGCCCACTCACCCCCACACTGACCCCCCAACTCTGCCCACTGACCCCCCAACTCTTCCCCCTGACCCCCTCTCTGCCCCCTCACCCCCACTCTGCCCACTGACCCCCACTCTGCCCACTGACTCCCACTCTGCCCACTCACCCCCACTCTGCCCACTCACCCCCACTCTGCCCTGACCCTGCTCTGCCCACTCACCCCCACTCTGCCCACTCACCCCCACTCTGCCCCTGACCCTGCTCTGCCCACTCACCCCCACTCTGCCCACTGACCCCAACTCTGCCCACTGACCCCCCAACTCTGCCCACTGACCCCCCAACTCTGCCCACTGACCCCCCAACTCTGCCCACTCACCCCCAACTCTTCCCCCTCACCCCCACTCTGCCCACTGACCCACGATCTGCTCCCTCACCCCCGCTCTGCCCACTGACCCCCACTCTGCCCTGACCCTGCCCACTCACCCCCACTCTGACCACTGACCCCCAACTCTTCCCCCTTGCCCCCTCCTCTGCCCCCTCACCCCCACTCTGCCCACTGACCCCCACTCTGCCCACTGACCCCCACTCTGCCCCTGACCCTGCTCTGACCACTCACCCCCCCTACTCTGCCCACTGACCCCCCAACTCTTCCCCCTGACCCCCTCTCTGCCCCCTCACCCCCACTCTGCCCACTGACCCCCACTCTGCCCCTGACCCCCCACTCTGCCCACTCACCCCCACTCTGACCACTCACCCCCTACTCTGCCCACTGACCCCCCAACTCTTCCCCCTCACCCCACTCTGCCCCCTGACCCCCACTCTGCCCCCTGACCCCCACTCTCACCACTGACCCCCACTCTCACCACTGACCCCCACTCTGACCACTGACCCCCACTCTGACCACTCACCCCCGCTTTGCCCACTGACCCCCAGCTCATCGGTTTCCCAGCCAACAACAGGTCCTGTCCTGGAAGCTACAAGACAGGTGGAGCGAGCCACCGGAGGGTAAGCATCCTCACTGAGGTTTTTTTTTTTTTATTATCACCATGAAGGAGCGGGGGGAAGGGGGGTGTGCAGGCTTCATCCTGTTTCCCCCGGCTCCATCCTGCCCCACTCGCTCCATTCTGCCCCCCCAACACAATCCTGCCCCCCCTCCCCTCCTCAGCTGATCGCAGAGGGGGCTGCACAGAGTGGAAGCCCAGAGAGACGGCGGCCGCGGGGAGCGGAGGGGGTCAGGAGGAGCGCCTCCATCCTGCCCCCCGTATCCGTCCTGCCCCCCGACACCATCCTGCCCCCCCAACTCCATCCCGCACCCCCACTACCATCCTACCCCCCCCCAACATCCTGCCACGCCACCTCCATCCTCCCCCCCGCCACCATCCTGCCCTGCCGTCTCCATCCTGCCCCGCCTTCTCCATCCTGCCTCGCTCGGTCCATCCTGCGCCACTCACCTCCATCCTGCCCCGCCGCCTCCATCCTGCCCCGCCCCCTCCATCCTGGCCCCGCCCCCTCCATCCTGCCCCGCCCCCCATCCTGCTCCGCCCCCCTCATCCTGCTCCGCCACCCACCATCCTGCCCCGCTCGCTCCATCCTGCCCCGCTCGCTCCATCCTGCCCCGCTCGCTCCATCCTGCCCTGCTCGCTCCATCCTGCCCTGCTCGCTCCATCCTGACCCCCGCTGTTCTTGCTCCCCCGGCTCCATCCTGCCCTCCCGCTTGATCCATCCTGCCCCACTTCCTCCATCTGCTCATCTGGCTCCATCCTGCTCCTCCCGCTCCATCCTGCTCAATCCTGCCCCTTCGGCTTCATCCTGCTCCTCCGGCTCCATCCTGCCCCGCTCGATCCATCCTGTGCCCACTCACCCCTGCTTTGCCCACTCATTTTTCCCACTAACCCCTGCTGTGCCTACTAACTGGGCCCACTGACCCTTGCTCTGCCCAATCACTCTGCCCACTAACCCCTGCTCTGACCACTGACCCCCGCTCGCACCCTGCTCTGCCCACTGACCCCCCAATCCTGCTCACTGACCCTGCTCTGCCCATTGACCCCCCTCTCTGCCCACTGACCCCCGCTCTGCCCACTGACCCGCCCATGCCCCCCCCCTCTGGCTACTGACCATGCCCACTGACCCCAGCTCTGCCCACAGACCCCAGCTCTGCCTACTGACCCTGCTCTGACTACTGATTATGCCCACTGACCCCTGCTCTGCCCAATGACTATGCCCACTAACCCCTGCTCTGCCCACTGATCCCCCACTCTGCCCACTCACCCCCGCTTTGCCCACTGACCCCAAGCTGATCGGATTCCCAGCCAACGACAGGTCCTGTCCTGGAAGCTACAAGACAGATGGAGCGAGCCGCCGGAGGGTAAGTATCCTCACTGAGGTTTTTTTTTTATTATTATCACCATGAAGGAGCGGGGGGGAAGGGGGGTGTGCAGGCTTCATCCTGTTTTCCCCCGGCTCCATCCTGCCCCACTCGCTCCATTCTGCCCCCCCAACACAATCCTGCCCCCCCTCCCCTCCTCAGCTGATCGCTTTCCAGGCAACGACAGGTCCTAAAGGCCTGTAGGACCTACAAGGCGGAGGTGGAGCGAGCCGCCGGACAGGTGAGTATCCTCACTGAGGATTTTTTTACTTTTACTGTGGACGACCGGGGGCCAGGAGGAGTGGGGGACCGCGGTGACCGCAGTATTGCCATATACCATAGTGCTGGTATACATCTGCTATAATGTACTGCCATATACCATAGTGCTGCTATACATGTACTGTAATGCACCGCCATATACCATAGCACTGCTATACATGTACTGTAATGTACCGCCATATACTATAGTGCTGCTATACATTTACTATAATGTACCGCCATATACTATAGTGCTGCTATACATGTGCTGTAATTACCACCATATACCATCGTACTGCTATATATATATATATGTACTTCACTCATGTTGACTTAACAAGTTCTGTCAGTCACAGTATGTCAACTACATACATATTCTACACTACCCGATTCTTTACAATCGGCCCGCCATATATAAAAGCCCAAGCCACTTCCGTCTTCAAGTGACAAAAATTACGTCACCGGACGCAAGTGCCTTGGGCACTACACCCGCTCAGGGTGGACCAAGATGCCGGCCGTAAGCACAGCGGGACTCACCCAGCCCCGCCACGCTTACAGCCGCCCCAACACTGCCCAAACAACCCACACATCACGGGCGAGAGACGACCGCCGTTAGCCGGTTGTCTCCCGTCCGCCACACACCACTTCAGGAGACGACCGCCATTACCTGCGGCTGCTTTCACAAGTCCTGGCTCCTCCCCCTCACTTCCGGCGCCCGGGGCTGCGCAATGGCAGCCGCACGGATCACCCTCCGCTCCTGCACTGCCACCAGCCTCCGGGGCTGAGTCCTCTGCCGGACGGCAGGAGTCCAAGTGGCCCCGGGGATACGGACACCGCTGCTGTGCAGCCTACACCGAGAGAGAGAGGTATGCAGCCTATAGGAGGAGGAGAGGTGGCGTCATGTCGCCCCTCCACCCTCCCCTGTCCTCTGCCCTCCAGCCTCCCCTGTCCTCTGCCCTCCAGCCTCCCCTGTCCTCTGCCCTCCAGCCTCCGCTCTCCTCACCCCTCCATATGCAATGTACAGTATGTGTGTGTATGTAGCCACTTCCGTCACTTTGTCCGCACTTCCGTCACTTTGTCCGCACTTCCGTCACTTTCTACACACACATACACACACACACAAACACACACACACTATACTATACTTACCACTGCCCCTGCGTCTGCCGCCTGGATCCTCAGTCGACATCTCGCCGCCCCCGAACTACTGGATCCAATATAGCGTCCAAGAAGTCTCGCCAAACTTCCCGGACATATTGGATCCAGTCGTCCGCGGCCGCCAACATACTTTCTCCAAGATGGCGTCCGGGAAGTCTCCCCAGACTTCCCAGACCCAATATTCGATCCAGTCGTCCGGGGGCGGCGACATTTCGACTCAGGATCCACGTGCCAGGGAAGACGCAGGCCCGGTGGTAAGTATAGCGAAGTGTGTGTATGTGTGTGTGTATGTGTCTGCTGACCACTCTGCCCACGGCGCTGCGCTGACCACTCTGCCCACGGCGCTGCGCTGACCACTCTGCCCACGGCGCTGCACTGACCACTCTGCCCACACCGCTGCGCTGACCACTCTGCCCACGCCGCTGCGCTGACCACTCTGCCCACGCCGCTGCGCTGACCACTCTGCCCACGCCGCTGCGCTGACCACTCTGCCCACGCTGCTGCACTGACCACTCTGCCCACGACGCTGCGCTGACCAATCTCACCGCACTCACTGCTAACCACTGAGCCACCACACTCACTGCTAACCACTGAGCTACCGCACTCACTGCTAACCACTGAGCCACCGCACTCACTGCTAACCACTGAGCCACCGCACTCACTACTAACCACTGAGTCACCGCACTCACTGCTAACCACTGAGCCACCTCACTCACTGCTAACCACTGAGCCACCTCACTCACTGCTAACCACTGAGCCACCGCACTCACTGCTAACCACTGAGCCACCGCACTCACTGCTAACCACTGAGCCACCGCACTCACTGCTAACCACTGAGCCACCGCACTCACTGCTAACCACTGAGCCACCGCGCATGCTAACCACTATGCCACCGCCAGTGCCAACCACTCAGCCACCGCGCAGTGCTAACCACTGAGCCACCGCACAGTGCTAACCACTCAGCCACCGCGCAGTGCTAAGCAATGACCCACCGCGCTGTGCTAACCACTCAGCCACCGCGCAGTGCTAACCACTGAGCCACCTCTATACACACAATTAATTTCACCGCACTCCCCTATTAGTAAATCCCTCTCCCTCTCTCCTGTAAGTGAGGCGCCAAGCTCATTGGTCAGCCACAGCACACACCGACCAATCAGCTTTGCGCCTCCCTTCCTATTCAGATACATGGAGGACTTTGAGTTTCCAATTTACCGCTGTAAGTGAGGCGCTATGCTCATTGGTCGGCGCCAGCACACAGCGACCAATGACCTTCGCGCCTCACTTACACCACTAAATTTCAAACTCAAAGTCCTCCATGTATCTCAATGGCCAGTGAGGCGCTTCTCTCATTGTACTCATGACAGTAGCTACATTAACCCCTTACATTCCGTTTTATCTGTAATTTCTATAACACAGTGTGTAGTTGTACTGCCACTGCGAAGTTAACCCCTTCTATACCATTTCTCCCTTAACTCTATACTTTGTAGTCTCTATTACTACTTCCAGTAGGAACATTAACCCCTTATATTCCATTATTGCTGTTATTTCTATTACACAGTGTATAGTTTTAATCACACTGCGAAATTAACCCATTATATACCAGTTCAGCATTAACTGCATATTTGGTAGTGTTTATAACTACTGCCACTGCTACATTAACCCCTTGAACACCATTTTGGATATAATTTACAGCGCTGAGTCTGTTGTGGCAGGGCCTGTGGGACATTAACTCCTTCAATAACATTTTTGATATCATTATAAGTTCCTACTCTGTTATAGTCCTGTTAGTCGGACATTAACTCTTTCTACACCTCCACTATATTGCTACCCTCACAGTTTTCCCTACATCGCCTACTTAGTCATATATCTGGTGTTTAAGTCTATTATTTACAACTCTTAAAAATATTATATACAGATTCTAGACTCCCGATTCTTTAGAATCGGGCTCACAGCTAGTGGAAAGATAAAAGAACATATCAACAGTCCAATGTCCAGAACAGGCATGTCATCCCAATAAGGGAGGAAAAAAGGGAAAAAAAAAATTATTCCTGAGTCTGAGTGCACGCCAAGAGCAGCACCCAACGGGGGTTACTCAGTTCTCGTCCAAACAGAGAAATTAGGAAAAGTGGCAAGAGCGCCAAAAATGGAAGGGGAAGGGGGAGATATAGATAATGGGAAGGGAAGAGTAGTCAGAGGAAAGGAGCAGGAAGAGAGCAAACAGAAAAGGAGAAGGGGAAGGGGAATAGGGGAGGAGAAGAAGGGAAAGAAGGGTGAAAAGGAGGTGACTTCAGACTAAGGGGGGGAAGAAGGGGAGCAAAGTAGAGTAGTAGAGGGAGTAGAGGGATAACAGGGGGGTGGAGTGTATGTCAAAGGGGGGAGATAGGGGGGGAGAAAGGGGGAATTGTTCAGTGCTAGGAGGGAATGAGAATGAGAAATTCAACTACCTATTTAAAGGCAGAAAGAAAAAGGGAGAGAGGATGAGAGAGAAAAGAAGGCAGAAAGGAAGAGAAAAGGGCGAGAACAGAGAGACGGCCAGGAAAAGACAGCCTAGAGCACATAGGTGCAGTGTGGAGAGGAAGGAACCTGCATTTGTCGAGTTATCAAACTGTAGACCACTCCGGATCGATGCGGCCTCCTGGCCTGGGTCTTGGAGAAGCGGCAGGAGCAGTGGATTGTGATGTAGATTCAGGCGGCCACAGTCCCCATCGAATTAGATTCTTCTCTGCGTGCGGAGGAATGAGGCATGGAATCAGGGCGCCATTACGACGGATCAATAGCTTGGTAGGGAACCCCCAGCGATACTGTATTCCATGATCTCTCAGGATTTTGGTGTAAGGCCTGAATGCCTTCCTCAAAGCCAGGGTGCCTGGGGAAAGGTCCGGGTAGACTTCAAGAGAGGCATATTGATCCTGGAGGTGCGGGCTCTGCCTGAGGAAATGAAGGAAGTCCTCCTTTAGTTCGTAGTAATGGAGCCTGGCTAGCGCATCTCTAGGACTGTCTTCAGGGACCGAGGGAGGCTTAGGGACCCTGTGAATTCTATCCACAACCAGGAGCTCCTGAGGGGTTTCAGGCATCACTGTTTTGATGAAGTCTTTGAGGTATGACCTTAGATCAGCCGCCGCCACCTTCTCTGGTATGCCTCTGAGCCTAATGTTGTTGCGGCGCGATCTATCTTCTAAATCTAAGGTCTTTGCGGATATTCTGTCTGTTCTGCTCTGGAGCCGGTCGTAGGAGTCCAGTAGCTCATTGTGTGAGCGAACCACCTCCGCCATTTTCTGCTCCAATTTGTCAACTCGTGCGCCCAGCTCCGCAATCTCCCCCCGCACCTCCGCCACCATAGCCCTCATATCCTGCTGCAGGGAGGATCGGAGGCTCGCCAGAAGATCCGCCATCATACCTCTGGTGAGTGGGGCATCCATTAGTTCAGCGTCCCCCAGGTCTTCAGCCTGCACTATGGCGCGGCGCGCAGCTCTCTGTGCACGAGGAGAGGAGGGAGGCACCATCTTGAGGGAGCTGTTACCGGCTAGGAAATAGTCGGTGACCCTCTTAGGCGATTGCCTCACAGGGGGTTTTGTTTTGCCCATCAGTTGCACAGGCGGTTCAGGAAGCTCCGTGCCGAATTTGAAGTGCCCAGGTTCCTTCACTTTCTTGTTATGGCTGCTTCTGTGCTCAGGCTGTGCAGAGCTCCTGAGTTACACAGCCAGCTCCATTGCTGGCAGGACACGCCCCTCTACAGATGCCATTTCTGTGTCCAGGTCTGTGATTTTCACGGATTCGGACAGAGAAAAGCCCAACCCTACAAAGCGCAGACAGGCGGGGCACTTTCACTTTCGCAATGTATATATGTGGCACCCCGCAACGAGTGCGTCACAAGAGGGTATTGCAGCCATAAATGCAGCCGCAATATTCTCTGACACAGCAGTGATCTGGTTAACTTCGAGATCCAACCCTGCATGCATCACCTAGAATAGAGGGCCAACCCAGGGTCCTGGTGGGCGGAGTGCAAGGGTAGAGTAGAGGGGAAGTTAACACAATTAGTCAGAGAGAACAGAAGAGACTAGACAAGAGAGACGTAGGAGCGGGGCTCTGCACCTCGTGCAGTCCCCGGGCCGTC